>RXPK01001247.1:0-134557 GCA_004143645.1 Protaetia brevitarsis | reverse complement strand
CTCGGATTGCCCCTTAACGATATTTCTGGGTTTCTCGGAGAGATACTGAAATATTACATGGGGAGGGTTGAATCTCGCATCAAATTTTATAATCCATTTATATGCATCCTGTAAAATATACTGGCTGTTTAAAGTTATCGGCGCACCATTGCTAACTTTGTTAATATTATAAGTATGTACCGTTTAAAATCTTATTTTTTTGACATAGACCACTCTGACTTTCAACGGCTCATATACCGGGTGTCCAGCCTAAGATGCAACGGTCGATAGCCGATTTATTCTTGTTTTTTCGGAAAAATGTTTCAAATAAATGTTGCCTCGAATCATATTCTACACATTTTAAAATTAGTTTCAGTAATGGCGGACTTCCGGTTGTACCGGAAGTAGATACTAACTTTATTATTTTAAATGGAACACCCTGTATATTATTGTATTTTTGGATTCCTTGTTAAATTTAAATAACAATACGTTAGGTATACATTGGGGCTAAGTTTGTACCGTTTCCGAATTACATGACGTTTCTCGAAAAAAATGACATTTGGAATGTCTGTGGTGTTTGGAAATATCTCCGGAAATACGAAAGTTAGAAAGATGCGGTTTTCAGTTTTCGCTTAATCATGAAACAGCACACGTCTTTTATTTTAAAATTGTTTCGTTTAAATTACAGAATTATTAAATAGGGCTCTGTAATTTTCGAACTCTAAAATCATGGATAACTTGATTTTTTTAAACTGAATGGTATAGCAATTTTTACATAAATGGATGTAAAATTTAATTTTCTTTCGATTTTATAGTAGTGTCATTGTGTGTATCTCCAAAGGTTTTGGAGATATTCGCGATTTTTCAGTTTTTCATGATAGATACTCATTGCGAAGCGCCGGCCACTTTCTCCTCGCATTTCACCAGGCTTGGGACTGGCTGCAGTAATACTGGCATGCTTAGAAAGTGGCCAAAAGAACACAATAGGCCCACCGGAAACAAACAAATAACGAAATCTAATAATCGGAATCAACGAATATTTTAACTCACAACACTAGTTAGTGCCGTCATTATACAGAGAATTTGTACAACACTATTACATTAAATATTCAAAATGCGATCCATTTTAGGCGCTACATAATTGAAATCGCTTTTGCAAACACTTTTGAACATTTCTGAGCATTTCTGGTGTGACTTCTTTAAACGCTTTTAAAATGCGATGGCGCATATCATCAGATCTTGTTGGTGGCGTCTCATAAACTTCATTTTTAATGAAACCCCATAAAAAGGAATCACCGCTTGTAAGATCTGGCGATCCTGGGGGCCATCTGTCATCTGTCCTCCACGCCCAATCCAGCGGCCTGAAAAAGACACATTCAAAAACTGACAATATTCGACAGTATTGGGAGATGCAGCACCATCGTGTTGGAACCACATCCGCTGACGAGTAGCTAACGGAATATTTTCTGACAGAACGCCCAAATTATTCTGAAGAAATTCCATATAAACCCTACCCATCAGGCGTTGGTTATGAAAGAACAAGCCTATGATATATTGTCCAATGATACCTGCCCACACGTTCACTGACCTTCTGTACTGACTATGTGCTGCAATAAATCAATGGGGATTTTGTATGTAATAAGAACGACGATTCGCAAATCCATTTTTGGGGAAGGTAGCTTCGTTTGAAAACATCACTATCTCGAAAAAGTTCGCAATGTTGTGTTTCTTTTTTTTTAATTTCAAGTTTTGTTGGTTTCCAGTAGTCTTATTGTATTCTTTTGGCTACTGTCTAAGCATGCCAGTATTACTGCAGCCAGTCCCAAGCCTGGTGAAATGCGAGGGGAAGGTGGCCGGCGCTTCGCAATACGTATCTATCATGAAAAACTGAAAAATCGCGAATATCTCCAAAACCTTTGGAGATACACACAATGACACTCGTATAAAATCGAAAGAAAATTAAATTTTACACCATTTATGTAAAAATTGCTATACCATTCAATTTAAAAAAATCAAGTTATCCATGATTTTAGAGTTCGAAAATTACAAAGCCCTATTTAATAATTCAGTAATGTAAACGCAACAATTTTAAAATAAAAGACGTGTGCTGTTTCATGATTAAGCGAAAACTGAAAACCGCATCTTTCTAACTTTCATATTTCCGGAGATATTTCCAAACACCGCAGACATTGCAAATGTCATTTTTTTTCGAAAAACGTCATGTATTTCGGAAACGGTACAACTTAGTCCCAATGTATGCCTAACGTATTGTTATTTAAATTTAACAAGTAATCCAAAAATACAATAATATACAGGGTGTTCCATTTAAAATAATAAAGTTAGTATCTACTTCCGGTACAACCGGAAGTCCGCCATTACTGAAACTAATTTTAAAATGTGTAAAATATGATTCGAGGCAACATTTGATTTGAAACATTTTTCCGAAAAAACAATAATAAATCGGCTATGGACCGTTGCATCTTAGGCTGGACACCCGGTATATAGTTTACCGAATTTCACAGAATTACGTTTGCATTCGTTCCTGTTTACAATCGGAAACTTGTCGTAAAATACCGCCAATTTTCTCATACCAGTACCTGAGTTGTCCAGGTTGAGATATAAACAATAAAAGGAACTAGTTATTCAACATGGCGTATGGGATAGGAAGGGGCAGTTTGAGGTTTCCTGTCTCACTGGGGGCACATAAAACACGGTTGGCCCTGGCATCCCGCATAGCCAACTATAATATTTATAACAGCCAACTGGATCGAACCTAATCAACCGGATAATATTGAAATGTAGTATCCGTAAGTTTAGGGCGTATGTATGTGTATTCGTAACCAGGGTAATTCTGTGGGGAAACCTAGCCGGGTAAGAAAAAAATGAACGCCCTTGAAGATAACCTCCTGTTGGATAGATAAAAATAAAATATGAGCCGTCATCAACTATATATTATTACTTACGTGATGCTACGAAAAAATGTGCCGATAATATGAAGCTGTCTATATAACAGATTTTTTTTCGGATATTTCATGTTCAAATTCAGAGTGCATAACAGATTTTAAAGCATTAAAAGAACAATAAATAGATTTTCTAATATGAATTAATACCACTTTTAATAATCAGTATAATAGTTATAAAATAACAGAAAAAAACCACTTGTGCAGGCGCGTATACAACTCGAGTTGGGGGGGGGGGGCAGGGTAATGGAGATGATATTTTTATTTTAACTAAAAAAAAAAAAGGTCGGCTCTTTTTCGATACAATTTGAATGAATAGTGTCATCATGGAGGGTAATTACAACAAAAAAAAAGGAAAAAAAAGAAAAGATGAATGTTTTGTCTTTAAATGCAAAAATATTTGATATACAAGTAGGCTTCGTTTGCTCATGGGGAGGGGGGGGGGGATTGCAGCCCCTCTTTTTTGCGAGGTCATCCGCTATTTCGTTCCTTCCATCCTGTGTGACCCGGAACCCACAGGGAAGGGTTTACTTTAATCTTTTCCTAGCTCATTTAGTTCCCTAGCATTCCCGACCATCTGGAGCTGATTTCATATGAGTCAGCGCCTTGATGGCTGCTGGACTATCAGAACAGATGATAATCTCCTGCTTCCGATATTCTATCCATATGACTGAACACATCTTCCAATAGCGTGTAATTTCCGCCTGAATATACTTGGGTATTTTCCAAGCTTCGCGAAATAAGTAAGTTCTAGGGCCATGATATCGTAGTTACCAGTGGTCCTTCTGCCGTTTGGAGCCATTCATTGTTATCAATTCCAATGCTGAACCGTTCGCCGAAGTGTTAACATCGAAATCGGCACGAGAGCGCTTAGTATGGAACAACATATAATTAGTTTTTGACAAATTCATATGCAATTTATTCTTGGAAAACCATTTTTTTAATTCCGATAATGATACCACTGCTCTGTTCTTGACATCCGTTGGATTTGTACCTGTAACAATCGCAGACACGCCATCCGCATATATATAAAGAGAAGTTTATGAAACATACGATGCCGTTAATGAAGATCAAAAACAAAATGGGGCCCAGAATAGAACCTTGTGGGACTCCAACAGTTGCTGGCAAATACGAAGAACAAAATGTCTTCAAAGTATTTTCTGATCTATATGAAACGCTTACAAATTGTTGTCTGCCTGACAGATACGATGTAAACCATTTAGTGACAACACTACGAATTCCACACAATTCCAGTTTCTCACACAATATACGATATATTATCGTAATCAAAGGGTCTACTCAGGTCGCAGAAAATTCCCGCTAGGCCTTCATATATTTTTTGTTTATCACATTGCACTGACGAAACTTACACACTACTTGTAGTCATTAGTTAAGTTAGGGTAGTTTTAGTTTAGTAGTTATTTAGTGCAGTGTTACTGCTGAGATGTTGATTTGCTAGTTAACTTGCGTCCAATGCAATGAAGTTTATCGTGAGCTGTTTTAAAACGTGTAGTAAGTTATCTATGATTTAATTCTCAACTGTATCCCCGTCCTAAACCCAGTTTAGTGTTCCAAACGACAGAAATCGAATGTTTTTCATGCCACGCTTTCGTATTTGCCTTCTAGTGGTTCCGACTACATCTTACTTCAACCCAATCTTGCCCACTGATTTTATGAAAGCACTCTGCATAAAACAAATTTTTACGACGACCGTAAAAATCAAATTTAGTAAGCAGGTAAAGTCGAGGACTTTAGAAGCCGTTAGAATAATTCGAATAAAAAAAAAAACCTTTATCTCAATGCGATTTCTAAGAAACAAGAGCACAAAAATGCGTATATTCCTAACTAACGCATTCGCTATGCACAAATATTGGGGCAATGATTTTGATATATCGTATTAGTCGACTCGAACTAAATTTCATTTAAAATATTTTCACCGGCTTGTGTGCTTTGAGTTCTCAAGGTCTCCTTGAAACCTATTAAGGAATTTCCCGATAATTTATTCCTTAAATTAAATTTCTATCCCCCACCCCTTAGCCTCGGTGAGTTATACACGTACGGATTTCGAAGATACTGACAGCGAGATTGCGGCTACCCAGGCTGTGAAAGGGGGTGAGACGGTGTGGGGGGGTGCAGAGGAGAGGGTTGATCTTGGTGGCGCCGTTGCGCGGAAGACTAACTTTCTGGGGGAAGGTGTTTTCATTAATCTCTGTATTCGGAGTTTGAATCAATTTTACTTCTTCGGCAAACGTTGTGAGGATGAAATTGAAAATCTTCTCGAGGCTTCTAGAATTTAAATGAGGGAATTTTATGTAAACCGTTTTAAATACTTCAGTAGATCGTCGTGGAAGAAAAGTTTTAGACGTGAATGTGGCGTGTAAATGTAAAAAAATCCACAAAATTGCAAATATACAGTGTTTCAAAATGATTTACATCTTAGTAGGTAGGTAGGTACTGAGTAACCGGTACTTGCACAAGAGAACCAGTTTTCACTCAGTTGTAACGGAACGGGTTTTCTTATCTGGGAACTTTTGGGGATGGTCAGCCCAAATTCTTTCAAGACAAAACCAAATCCCGTTTCACAGATAACCCCTCCTGTTCTTTTGTTGCCCTATAATTTGGAATAGGGCACAAAAACTTTACACAATACTCACAAGAATTTTTTAAAAATGGGGGTTTTTTCGAACGGTTTTAGCACAATAACAAAACATCTCTCGAGGAAAGCTTTTGCTTCCTGTTCTCGAATTTTTAAGCTTATTATAATAGCAAAATTTAAGATGAGAAGATTAATTTTAATTTTAAGATATGGAAACGCCCGGAACGAAGGGGAACGCGTGCTTTTCTGTAGCTAAATCGAAGGACCGCGGACTAATTGAATTAAAACAGCAATGTAAAGAATTTTATAAACTTTGGTTGTGACGTCATTTCGTACCGATTACTAGTTCCGCTTCTCTTTACAGGAGGGCGCAAGAATGACCGAAGGCGTTATTTTTCTAAACTTCAAACGCCCTACTTGAGAGTAACGTGGGATCTGCTGATCAGCATTCGTAACATACAATAAACAAAGAAGCAGATAATATTTAAAGTAATACCGTATTATCTCAACTACGCGAGACTTCAAACAAAAATAGACTATTATTTCCTGTGAAGTAGACGCTGCTTCGCTGCAGCGAATCCCACATTACTTATCATCTACGTATTAATAAAATGAATTTAAATACTTTGTATTATACAGGATGGAATTTTGAATTCTTACACAGTAATCACGTATTTTCAACCTCACACAGCTTAAAAATAACCATATTGTTTTTAAGATTACGAATAAAAGGTATTTTATTTATCTTTATTCTTTATCATGCTCAAATACTGAACAACAGTAATTGTAACATTCTCATTAACGGTAATGATTAATGACACTAATTAATTTCAATCATTATTATTTTTTTCACTCTAAAATAAGAACTTAATGTTAGATTGTTCCGATAACAAACACGAGTTTGTGCCGACAGAGGACGCTCCAGATGCTAATTAATTAAATTGTAATTACAAAATCAATACCAAACAAGGGGATGTATTATTCATTTGGTCGATGGCATGCTGGTTGTACGTTCAACCTTTTTTCTGTCCTCTTTTCAAAGATGTACGAAAAATGACATACAAACATATTTTTTGCTATTATTTGTCACAAATACTGTAAATATAAATATTCAAATGCATGGAGTTCTTTCCGTTTTAATAAAGAGAGCTATTTTCGTCCCTGTTAAAATATGCCACTTCAATTAGCGTTTGGCATTTTATAATTCATAGTTTCTTGTACTGTAATGTCTCCATGTTTCTCTACTTAATTGAAATTAGCTTTCCGCGAAAGCAGTTTCTAAGAATTTTCCATTCCTTACAGCTAGTCCTCACTTCGGTCCTGGGAGAATAATCTTGCCTCGTAGATGATTCCAGACTCTCATATTGCTGTGAGAGTACTACTACTTCTCCCTCCCTCCTTTTCTCTTTGTGTTAAATATTTACAGATTAATTTCAGCTAATGCCTACGAGCTGTCCCCGTAGAAACTCGTAAAGGTAACAAGTTTCGTTCACCAAGTACGACAGGATACTTTAAAAAGGAGTCGTTATTTTTTTATTATCACGGTCTAGTTTTTGGGTTTTACAGACAGAGGCGGTGTTGGTATAATTTTGAGAAGTATATCGTCGAGGTATAGAATCGCCATCTTAATTGAAATGTACTGTCGCGATTTATCCGAAAACATTCGGGAAAACGTTAAAATTTCAATCCCTTTGCGTCCACGTCTCTAGACGGCACTGGACACCGTGTCATCGCCGAAAGACGTCAGATTTGCGTCGGAACTTTAAAATGATGATTTCGGATCGATAGCGACAAGTTGATGCTGGGCATGTAGAGTACAAGCTTTATCTAGTTATAACTTCTAAAATTGCTGACGGCTCCTGTAAAGATTTCACGAAGATTTAAATGCACTTATTCCATAGCGAAACATTTCTGCTAGAAAATATCCAATCAACAGACGATCGTTTTTGAGTGTATTCCGCCGCAACAACTTTTTGCAGAACCCGCTCTGGAACCTTTGAAAATTCGAGCCTTTAATCAAACTTTAGTGTATATTAACTGTAAAATGTAGAGATTTTTGCTTGTGCGGTTCGAAATACGTTGTGATTACTCCAAACATTTTGATTTTTGCGCGTGCCATATCAAAGTCAAACTTACAAATCCCAACTCATTGCTTATTTATCGTAACAGTAATTGAAGAGACATCGTTTGAACTTTATTCTGCTTGTTAATTTACGTCTGGCAATCTTTAGGTTTATTATTTATAAAGCACTTAATATTATACAGGAAATTTCAATTGAAACTTACACTTGCTGTGTTGAACACTAGTTTAAAGAGGTTTGAACTTCATGAGAAGATAGCGTCAATCGATGGGAGTCAATGTCAACCCCACTAAGACAACTCTAGTAGCATTTACCAGGGAAAGAAAATCTAATCTTAGAACCCATAAAACTGATGGGCAAATATAGACTGGAGAGCGGAAGTTTAAATATCTAGAGCCTTCCCTAGACAATAAACTTCTAATGGAACAACATGAATTTGAAGTAACTAACAAGGCAACAGGAGCTCTCTGATGGTGCAGAAACTTTGCTGGAAAAATTGGGGATGCAACCACAAAATACTGCTTTGGATGTATACAGCGCTAGTGAGACCGGTCATCACCTATGCATCAGTAGCATGGAGCAAAGAACTAATCTGCCACCGCGAGAATTAACCTCTCGAAAGTGCAAAGATTAGCAATGTGTATGCATAACGGGGCTATGAGAACCTGCCCAACAGCAGCTATTTGAAGTAGTATTGGATCTTGCCCCCCTCCACATTGTAGTAGAGGGTGTGGCGAAAAGAACGCACTAAGAATGGTCAGGAAGGAATGATTAGGCATAGGCCTCAACTCCTGACGGTGAATCAATACCTGGGATATGCCCCGGATGATATGTTGAAAAAAATTAGCTTTGGTGAAAGAATTCACCATAAAGCTAAGTAACAGGAGCGAGTGGGATCATAACACCATCTTGAACTTGAATGAAATGCCATCAAATGGTACACTGATGGCTCAAAACGGCAGAAGGAACTGGAATAGGAATATATGGGCCTAGAACTACATATTTCGAAAGCTTGGGAAAATGCCAAAGTATATTTCAGGCGGAAATACACGCTATTGGAAGATTGTGTTCAGTTCATTATGGATAGGAACTATCGGAGCAGGAGATTATCATCTTCTCTGATAGTCAAGCAAGCCATCAAGGCCTGACTCATATGAAATCAGTTCCAAGATGGTCTGGGAATGCCTAGGGAAACTAATGAGCTAGGCAAAGAATAAAGTAACACTCCTGTGAGTTCCGGGTCACACAGGAGTGGAAGGAAACGAAATAACGGATAACTGCGCAAAAAGGGGCTGGAATGCCTTTTGTAGGGCCTGAACCCTTTTGCGGGTTAGTAGCAGTACAAATACTGAAGAACTAAAATGGAAATGGAGCAGAGAAAATCCAGTTCTGGGGAAATCTCCAGGAGTGAGCAAAGTAAAAATTCTTCTGGGAACTTATAACAGAAGAGGTTTACAGGATGCATCAACCTGAGTAAAACAATGTTCGCATATTAACAGGAATACTTTCAGGCCATTGTAGACTTGAAAGGACACCTAAGTAGCTTGGATTGCAAAAAGATCCTGAAATGCAGATTTTGTGGGAAACAGGATGAAACATCCATCACTCTCTCTCAAACTGCGTACCACTGTGCAACTCGAGGGCATTGTACTGGGAGCATGTGAAGATCGAAGAGGGAGACTTACCTAAGACTGGGGCGCCTCTGACATCCTACACTTTATAAAGGATTAGATTGGAAGGCCGGCTGTAAAGCAGCAAGAATAGGGGACACAATAGATCTTTTAGGTTGCAGTGTAACACCACCCTTCTATTTACATACAATACATTTGCTGATGTGATTTTTATAAAATTTTGAAACTTCTCAATTGTCATATCAAAGGGGATAACTTTTAATGCCGGCCTTGACGATTTTAGATCATTTCTAAGGGCGCAACAGATTCTACCCTTAAAATTCGTATAGGGAATTCCAAGCAAAATCAAAGCGTTTATCGCGACCTCGTTTATTAAGAAGAGAAAGGATGGATCCTTTTTTCGGTGATAAAACATCATATAAGCCTGAAAAAACGCTCCCCCGGAATACTTTCCTACTAAGGGGGAGGTGCTAAAAGCAAAAATATGTTCCTACATCGGGCCAGGTGACCCCCACAGGAATTACACGTGCAGGCGTATAACCTGACACTCCGCCATACCTAAAATAACACACGACACGGCCATGCATGCCGCGACAAGGCGCTTAGGTACCGCTAGGGTGGGCCGCGGTTCGATACCATGCGTAGGCCGTTACCAAGCAACCTTGTTTTATGATTTATTTAATGTAATGAGTCAGCCCTACTGGATAGCACGCTACATATACGTGGTAAACATACGTATGTATATGAGGTTCGTATTTTATATAGGGCATTTCAATTGAAACCGGCCACCTCAAATAAGTCATTAGCTGGTGTGATTTATATAAAATTCCAAAACTTGTCAATTGTTATATCAAGAGGGATAACTTTTAATGACAGGCCGGGTGATTTCAATTCATTCCTGGGGGCGCATGGAAGATGGCTCTTTTGACCACTCATTCAAAAGGTTTTTTAATTTTCTTTGGGGCAACATGTATCAAAAAGTTATCTTATAAAATACGATTATAATGAAATGGTTTGGATGATGACCAATAACATCCATGCAAGATCTTGCCATCTTCTTGTTATTTGTTGGCATTCTTCAACAATCTTTTGGCGTAACTCTTCTAAGGAAGCTGAATCACTTGGCATGCACTCTAGACTTAAAGATGCCCTAGAGAGGAAATAATTCAGTGGTGTAAAATCCGGCAATCTGGGAGGCTATTCTATTAAACTTCCTTCGACCAATCCAACTATGGCGAAAATGATGATCCAAAAACTGTGTGATGTGGAGGCGCGCTCCATCTTGCTGAAATATTATGTCATTTTCCAACAGATCTGGATTTTACTCCAATTTTTCTGTTATTAAAGGATCCTCCAGTCTGTTCAAATACATTTGTCCGTTTAAAGTCCCAAGAAAGAATAGAGGTCCTATGAGATACCAATCTATACATTTCTGTGGCCGTTGTGTATGTGTGTTTCCCACGTCAAATTGCGGTTGGTATCACTTCAATATGTGCAGTTGTGACTGTGATTTACTTCACCATTTAATAAAAATGATTGTTCGTCCGAAAAGCAGGTATTATACTGTAAGTTTCCAAGCAAGATGTAGATAGATAGAAGGGTGATGTTATACTGCGATCTAAAAGATCTGTCGTGTCTCCTATTCTTGCTGCTTAGAAAGCTTCAGCTGCTTCAGAAAGTGTAGGATGTCAGAGGGCCCCAGTCTCTAGGTAAGTCTCCCTCTTCGATTTCACATGCTCCCAGGTGCAACGCCCTCGAGTTGCACAGTGCTACGCAGTTTGAGAGGAGGTGGATGGGTGTTTCATCCTGTTCCCCACAAAATCTACATTCAGATTCCATTTCCAATCCAAGCTTACTCAGGAGTCCTTTCAGTCTACAATGGCCTGGAAGTATTCCTGTTAATATGCGAACATTGTTCTTACTCAGGTTTATGCATTCTGTAAACCTCTTTCTGGTTATAAGTTCCCAGAAGAATTTTACTTTGCTTCATTCCCTGGAGATTTTCCCAGTAACTGGATTTTCTCTGCTCCATTTCTTCAGTATTGTACTGCTACTTAACCCGTAAAAGGATTCAGGCCCTACAAAAGGCATTCCAGCCCCTTTTTTGCGAGGTTATCCGTTATTTCGTTTCCTTCCACTCCTGTGTGACCCGGAACCCCCAGGAGGGTTACTTTATTTCTTTTGCCTAGCTCATTTAGTTTCCTTAGGCATTCCCAGACCATCTTGGAACTGATTTCATATGAACTCAGCGCCTTGATGGCTGCTTGACTATCAGACATGATGATAATCTCCTGCTTTCGATAATTTCTATGCATATTGAACTGAACACATCTTTCAATAGCGTGTATTTCCGTCTGAAATATGCTAGGATATTTTCCCAAGCTTTCGAAATATGTGGTTCTAGGCCCATATATTCCTATTCCAGTTCCTTCTGCCGTTTTGGAGCCATCAGTATACCATTTGATGGCATTTCTATGGTGTTATGGTCCCACTCGCTCCTGTTACTGAGCTTTGTGATGAATTCCTTCACAAAGCTGAATTTTTTTAACATATCATCGTCAGGAGATTGAGGCCTGTGCCTAATCGTTCCTTCCTTGATCATTCTGAGTGTGGTTCTTTTTGCCACGCCCTCTACTACAATACTGAGGGGGACAAGATCCAATACTACTTCGATAGCTGCTGTTGGGCAGGTTCTCATAGCCCCCGTTATGCATACACATGCTAATCTTTGCACTTTCGAGAGGTTAATTCTCGCGGTGGCCAGATTAGTTCTTTTGCTCCATGCTACTGATGCATTAGTGATGATCGGTCTCACTATCGCTGTATACATCCAAAGCAGTATTAAGTTTCGAAGCAAACTAAAGAAAATAATTTAGTATTTTTCTTTCCATTCAGGAATGAAAAAACGTCTTGTAGTAATGTACCAACATGTATATTTGACGAGACATAGCATGACTGCGATCGATAGGAACTATTCTAGGAACTCTCTAGAAGGACAACGCTAGGTCAAACTAAATTATAGAGCATAGCGTGTTCTTTACTAGAAATTGTTTCCCTATTAAAACTAAGTGTACGTCTATTATTTTATTCTGACGATTTCGGACAATCGTGCCCATTCCCAAGTACGCCAATACGTTCACCTGAATCTCTATCTAGGGGCTTTCAGTTGAATCGATAGCCGGTAATCCATTAGGTCGATGAATTTATCATGAATTCCGAGTTGTTGTGTCCGGTATCCAACGGCCATAACGGGTTTGCGAGGTGGGGGTAAGTTGTGGTAAAGGGAGTGGAAGGTCTTGATGGGATTCTATTGGAGTTGACTAACTAATATATCATTCCGAAGAAGGCTTTAGTCGATTTTCTATAAGGTGATTACTCTATAGCAATTTAGGGATGTATTGAAGTCCTTCCCATTTCCAGTCGCCAGAATGCGAAGATCACAGCTTGCAATTTTTCACCCTGTATATATAGGGCGATTCTCAATATATGCGACAAACTTTAAGCGCTGATTCCTAGGATTATTTTGATCATAAAAGTTCATAAGAACATATGTCCAAAATCGCTTAGTTCTAAAGTTGTACAATGTTTAATAGTAAATTAACATAATTAATGTTTTTATTATAAATTGATAAAATAATTAGTAAAACAAAATTAACTTATACTAACTGTTAAAAATGACCACCCCCAACAGCAATACAAGCTTCTATCCTCCGTCGTATTAACTGGCGAGTCCGTTCTAAAATACCAAGGGTATTTCGAATTGTTTGAAAAGCGGCGATAATACGATTTCTCAGTTCATCGACATTTTCAATGGGAGTCATATAAACTAATGATTTAAGCTGACCTCATAGAAAAAAGTCCAAAGAATTTAAAGTCTGGAGACCGAGGAGGCCACGGTTGTGGACCTCCCTGTCCTATCTACCGATCTGGATACGTGTTGTCCAAAAACTTGCGAGCAACTAAACTAAAATGCGCTAGAGCACCGTCATGCATAAAGTACATTTGTAATCTTAATTGCAACGGAACTTCTTCCAGCAGTAGTGGTAGTTCCTCTTCAAGAAAATTGCGGTATACCTCGCCATTTAACCGCATCGGTAAAAAATGTGGACCTATCAAGTGATCTTCAACAATTCCGGCCCACACATTGACAGAGAATTGATGTTGATGACGGGCATTCACTAGTTCGTGCGGATTTTCTTCGGCCCATATGTGATTATTATGAAAATTAATAATCGCGTTTCTAGAGAAAGTAGCCTCGTCGGTGAAGAATATTTGAGCCAAATAGTCAGGATTTTGATTTGCATCCATTGACAAAAAGCTACTCTTTGCGGAAAATCTGCCGGCAAAAGTGCCTGCATCCGTTGAATGCGATATGGATACAACAGTTGATCTTTCAATATTCTCCAAACTGTGGTCTGACTAATGTTTAAAGCAAACGCAATTTTTCTGGTGCTTTGTAGTAGGATGTTCCTCAATTTCATTTAGTACAATTTCTTCAACTTGTGGAGTTCTCACTGTAGATGGGTGCCTGTTATCAGTCGTCCGTTTTTTAAAATTTCCCGTTTCACTAAGACGTTGGTGAAGACGGGCAAATATTGAATGATGCGGGATGATACGGTTCGGGTATCGTTCTTCATGAAGACGTCTAGCAGCATGCGAATTTCCATTGGCAAGACCGTAAACGAAATGCATATCACACATCTCAGCATTCGTGTAATTCATTTTAGAAAACAGAAACTGGCAATAAACTGAATGAATATTCTGACAAATATTGAAATGACAAATAAACAATTCCCTCTCAACACAATAGTTTTTGAACTGGAACCAATTGTGATATTATATCGTGTTAGTCATAGTTCATAATTTATTATTAAACATTCAATAACTTTAAAACCAAACCGTTTTGGACATATACTCATATGAACTTTTATGATCAAAATAACCTCAGGAATCAGCTCTTAAAGTTTGTCGCATATATTGAGAATCACCCTGTATAAAGAATCTGTCATCAGTGTGAGTCTATAGAATCACCCACAGTAGTTACTATACGTTCTGGCCCGATCAATATTTAACATACTAATCTAGGTGGTATAAAATTATACCAACACGGGTTATCGTAAAAATCAGCAGAGGAATAAATCTCAAACGAACCACGAATTTTCTATGCAAATTATACATTTATGTCGAGTCATATTTCGTATTCACGTGTGTGGAGTGAGTATGGCGTGACATACTGTGCACAATACGTAATAATAGCCCTGATTCATATTCCAAACTTGATGACTTAAAGATTTGCATTTATTGTGTGCATATTTACCAGGAGGCAACTTGCTTATACATTTTTTTTTTACATATGCGCAAATATAGTTGCTACACATTCGTATGCATATTAGATGGAATATCTGTGTTGATAAGAAACGTTTGACCTGATTTCCCTCAACGTTTTTTTAGTACAACAGAGCTTTTATAATAAATAACAGGGAAAAAAAAACGTATTTTCGTTTATCCTTATCATTTTCCGGAAATCTCGTAGTAGTGTTTTATACGTCCATATTTTTCCATCTATTAACAAACGCGACGTGTTGCGCCCTCTGGAAAATCTTCGAAAACGCTCGCACTGACTTCGAGTGCTTCGAAAAAGTACCGAATGAATTTTTAAATATTCATCTCCCTGTCATCCTGGATGCACGACCGCCTTTCTCTTTCTCTAACTGTCAGTTTTACGCCCAAACTTGAAGGTATCTCACTGCGTACTCCTCCAATTCATTTTTAAACAAGTTAAACATTTGTCGTCGATGTAGCTTTACGTTTAGAAATTGTTTTTTTCTTGCCTTGCTGGAACGGTATCTCGCGCGAACTTCTTCCTTTTAATTATTACCAAACCATGTATATTTTAGCGGACGTTTCTGTCATAATTTATGAAGTTGAACGACGGACGAGAGGCTTTTTGGAAACATTGAAAATACTTAAAAATGAAATGTTGGGAAGATCAGACTTGAAATAATGTGGTTTGCGGGAACACGACGTACCCTTCAAGATATTTCATCTGCTGAAGATAACATAGCAATATATATGTACATTGTATTGTGGCCCCACGTTGGGCCCTCAATTTGTTTGTTGTGGTAAGGAAAATTTTGAGTTAACTCACATCTCTTGAAAAGAAAATTTACTTAAAAATCTTACAATGTTCTCTGTGTGATATATGATACAATTACTATGATCAAACATCGGTTTCAGGCGTCTATCATTCTCTGTGGCAGGTGATTCCAGACTTGTCCTTAGCCTAGCATCAAAGAGAGGACATCTGGCCATGTAATGAATGAACTAAATAAACTGTCAAGGTCGTTTCATGAAAACATGAATATGTTGCTGTTGTATGTATGTAAGTAAATAGAAGGGTGGTGTTACACTGCGACCTAAAAGATCTATTGTGTCCCCTATTCTTGCTGCTTTACAGCTGGCCTTCCAATCCTATTCCTTTTAGAAAGTGTAGGATGTCAGAGGGCCCCAGTCTAGGTAAGTCTCCCTCTTCGATTTCACATGCACCCAGGTACAATGCCCTCGGGTTGCACAGTGCTACGCAGTTTGAGAGGAGTGGATGGATGTTTCATCCTGTTCCCCACAAAATCTGCATTCAGGATCTTTTTCCAATCCAAGCTTACTCAGGTGTCCTTTCAGTCTACAATGGCCTGAAAGTATTCCTGTTAATATGCGAACATTGTTCTTACTCAGGTTGATGCATTCTGTAAACCTCTTCTGGTTATAAATTCCCAGAAGAATTTTACTTTGCCTCATTCCCTGGAGATTTTCCAGTAAACTGGATTTTTCTCTGCTCCATTTCCATTTTACTTTCTTCAGTATTGTACTGCTACTTAACCGCAAAAAGGTTCAGGCCCTACAAAAGGCATTCCAGCCCCTTTTTTTGCGAGGTTATCCGTTATTTCGTTTCCTTCCACTCCTGTGTGACCCGGAACCCACAGGAGGGTTACTTTATTTCTTTTGCCTAGCTCATTTAGTTTCCCTAGGCATTCCCAGACCATCTTGGAGCTGATTTCATATGAGTTCAGCGCCTTGATGGCTGCTTGACTATCAGACACGATGATAATCTCCTGCTTCCGATAGTTCCTATCCATAATGAACTGAACACATCTTCCAATAGCGTGCATTTGCGCCTGAAATACACTTGGGTATTTTCCCAAGCTTTCGAAATATGTAGTTCTAGGCCATATATTTCTATTCCAGTTCCTTCTGGCCGTTTTGGAGCCATCAAGTGTACCATTTGATGGCATTTCTATTCAAGTTCAAGATGGTGTTATGATCCCACTCGCTCCTGTTACTTAGCTTTATGGTGAATTCTTTCACAAAGCTAAATTTTTTTAACATATCATCCCGGGGCATATCCCAGGTTTGATCACCGTCAGGAGATTGAGGCCTATGCCTAATCATTCCTTCCTTGACCATTCTTAGTGCGGTTCTTTCCGCCACACCTCTACTACTATGTGGAGGGGGGCAAGATCCAATACTACTTCAATAGCTGCTGTTGGGCAGGTTCTCATAGCCCCCGTTATGCATACACATGCTAATCTTTGCACTTTCGAGAGGTTAATTCTCGCGGTGGCCAGATTAGTTCTTTTGCTCCATGCTACTGATGCATAGGTGATGATCGGTCTCACTATCACTGTATACATCCAAAGCAGTATTTTTGGGTTGCATCCCCAATTTTTCCCTGCAAAGTTTCACACACCATCAGAGCTCTTTTGGCCTTGTTGGTTACTTCAAATTCATGTTTGTTCCATAGAAGTTTATTGTCTAGGGTAAGGCCTAGATATTTAACTTCTGCTCTCCATTCTATATTTTGCCCATCCAGTTTTATGGTTCTAAGATTGGATTTTCTTTTCCTGGTAAATGCTACTAGGGTTGTCTTAGTGGGGTTGACATTGAGTCCCATCGATTGACACATTTTGATGTATATTGTAATGTAAATCCATACCCTATTGGTATAATTTATTTTACGCTTAATTGTAAATTACTTTAAAAAAAAATACAGCCTCATTTTTATACCGAGAAATAAATGTTTTCCACGGAATCTTTGACGTATACTACACAAGAACCTACTATTTCTAATATTTCTTTATCATCAAAATGCATTAGAAACGACACTTGCAAATTATCCTGGGAATATTACTTATGGAATGATACAGATATTCACACTATCTACATGGAACTGTATAAATGCATGTATATCGATCTACACTTTGTATGTGCGCATGTAATTGCATTACAGTGCATGCGTGATTGTGTAAACGCTAGTTTTCGACACAATTTACTAACGTTAGTTGCTAATTAGGCACGCGAGCGTGTTCTCCTGTGAAATACGTGTTTTGGTATTGATGTACAGCAATTACCTAATACCGAAAACGTGATTCAAAGGTTTAGTATTTATATATATACGGTATGCCCTTAAACATACCAAGTGATGGAGAATATATGCTGATATATTACTCTGTTCTGTCACCCTTGTTGGGCGCCAAAAATAATGTTGCTTTTCATTGCCCCACGTTGGGCGCCAAAATGATATTGCGATTTATAATATCTACTGTAATGTACTGTGATTTTATGTATCTTAAATAGTGTAGGGCATCTATCTACTTATATTTGTAAAATTTAAAAACTATATATGGAATATATGTATATATCAGGATATTGGAGAAAGTTTTG
The DNA here is from genome assembly GCA_004143645.1 of Protaetia brevitarsis. NCBI lineage: Eukaryota > Metazoa > Arthropoda > Insecta > Coleoptera > Scarabaeidae > Protaetia > Protaetia brevitarsis. The sequence continues at coordinate 116,592 of RXPK01001247.1, read as the reverse complement.
GAATTATTTCGAAGTCCCATATTAGCCAATATTTTGAAGTTCTTATCTAAGGAAGTAAATGAATTAAAATAATGTCAGTGTGGTTACATGATATTTATCGCTAAAATGAAAAAAAAATAAGGGAGGATGGTATTTTTTTTTCTACATAGGAGCAAAAAACATTAAATAGTCGAGAAATACGTGATTCTGCCCTTTCTTGATGACAGGGTCAGGTATTACAGCATAGGCGTTTTATATCTTGTAATATTCTTATATCTTGAAACGTACTATGGATTGAAGTATAATCGGTCATTCCCTCGTGCAATGATATTAGATAAAAAACACATTTTTAATTTAATTTACTGGGATACAGGCAACCAGTTGTGCGTTTTAGATTTTTGTTTCTGTCACTTAGTTTTAAAGGAATTATACGTTTTCAGCAATCAGTGTTTAAGTTAATGATAAAGCTTACTGTGATTTCACTAACATTATCTGGTTTCGCATGAATTTATCATGTGTTTAAAAATTTTCACTTTATTCTGCGTTAGTAACGTATACTTCGTTTCTTCGCACCATGACTCCTAATAGCGATTGCGTTGGTGTATCATCAATCTATTTGTTTACAAACGAAGTAGACTATACTCTTCAGCCTTCAGGATTGACACGGTGAAATATCCGTCGTTTGCAAATCGTAGTCGGCCTACAGGACTGACACGGCTCAGTTATGATTTTCATATTGATCTTAGTCGGATTATGGTTTGTCGATGAGCACGATGCAGACATAGTTCCTTTGTAGATCATAGTCCGTCTTCAGTATGGATACAAGCAGATTTCCTGTTTTGGAATATCGTGATCGGCTAACGGGCTGACACGGTCTTGATTTCAACCTTGTACTGCATTGTCATCGGGCTTGAGAACTGACACGGCACAAAAGCCGCCCTCTTTTAAGTCATAGTCTGCGTAAGGGACTGACATATCGTGACGTACACACCATTTTCCTGTTGATCATAGTCTGCTTAAAGAACTGACATGGTGTAAATACCTTTTGTCGTTGCAAGAGAATCGCTTCTTCAATTGTTTATATACTAAAAGCTCCTATGTATTTATGTTTTCTTCTATGTTGTCTATTCTTTATCTGATAGTTTTTTTTTTTCAGAAATAAATGAATATTCATCGAAATATAATCACTTAAACTGCTGTATTAAGTTCAACGAAAAAAGGTATTTTAATCGTTAACTACCTGTTGTTATAAACATCATTATATGTATCCAGCACCCTCTTCTATTCGTAGTTAAGGTGATTTCTGTGATATATCTTTAAATATTTGTTCATTCATTGTATACAGATTTTTTTTGTGAGAGAATAACTTTTTTTTCTTAAAACTAACGATAAAAAAGTGTTCTATATATGCTTCCGACCCGACTAGACATACTGTATATATGCAAGTGGGTTCGGTTCTATTTCCATTCTACCCCATTACTAGCGACTGGGCGCAGCCACTAGGGTGCGGCACCTCACCTGACGGCTCCTGCCCCTTTTCACACCCCCTCACAACTAATGCAGAAGCGCCCTCGGTCGCCTGAGGTGGCACAGATTCGTCTAGGGCCCGTGTCGTGTAATATAATATTAATTAAAATGTGCGTGTCTCGTAATGAACGTATATACTTTCATTAGCGCCCTCTAGCGAGTCCCGTTAGCGTGCGATGACGTTGTTTGCGGTATCCAGGTGAAGTAGTGCTGCCCGTGAGTTACGGGAAGGCTCTATGTATGTAGTGCGGGACACGGTGCGCTAGATGGTAAAAAAAAACAATTTTAGATGTTTATCGTTTTTCGTGTTGATGGGTTTTTATAGGTCGCCTTTCATTTCGCTAATTAATAGTCACTTAGAAGTATGAGAAATAAAATATGGTAATTTGTACAGCATGAAATTAGAGTACGATATAAAAGAGGCGCCGATCGACAGGTTTTATGTATTCAAAGCGACGCTACCTCTTCATTATTATAGATCTAACTCCTACTTTGCGAATTTGTCGTCTACCCAATCAGATTCCAATAGTTAAATCACGTAATTTTGCTCGGTTGATGGCAGATGGCGATTTACCTTGATTTGTTTCGCAAAACGACGCTATCTCCTCGTTGTTATTGATCCAAATCCGACTTCTGAATTTGTCGTCTAAGCAATCGAATCCCATCATTTAGATCACGTGGATCATGCTCGATTGATGGACAGATGGCGTCTTACCTTGATTTGTTTCGCAAAACGACGCTATCTCTTCGTTGTTAGTGATCCAAATCCTACTTCTGAATTTGACGTCTAAGCAATCGAATCCCATCATTTAGATCACGTGGATCATCCTCGATTGATGACAGATGGCGTTCTACCTTGATATGTTTCGCAAAGCGACGCTATCTCTTCGTTGTTATGGATCCAAATTCTTTGGTTGTTGTAGTATCATCATCATCATTGTAGTATCATCGGCGAATTGGTAAATGTCATTAATATTAAAACCATCACTCAAGTCATTCACATAAATCAAAAACAGCAAGGGATCGAGAACAGAGCCTTGAGGTATGCCCCGGGTAACATCTATTACTGATGAGCTTGTAGTGTTGTTAGAATTAATTAAGAAAACTTCCATAATCAAAAAACCTAATATTTCCTTATGTTATAATTGGTGATGATGCATTTAAACTAGAGCACGTTATGAAAACCTATCCAAATTAGAGGTAACCTTTCGCCTTAATCAGCGTTGGATCCATAAAAACGAAGAGATAGCTTCATTTTGCAAAACAAATCGAGGTAGAACACTACGCAGCATTAACCGAGTAAGATTTTCGCGATCTAAATGATGGTATCTGATTACTTGGAAGGAAACAAAAATCGGAAATAGGATTTGAATCCGTGATCTCGAAGAGATAGCGTCGTTTTGCAAGACATATTAAAGAAAAACGCCATCTATCATCAATCGAGCAAATCGTACGTGATTTGAATAACTGATGCTTAAACGACAAATTCGGAAGTGGGTTTAGGAGTTTCGTGCGATCGTACACGGCGTTTCCTTACCACAATCATGGAAAATTTTAGTAACTTTCTTTCTATAGAGTCGAACAACGCATTGTACATGTGTCAGCGAATTGGTAGCAGCTAGTGGGTCGCGATCGTTAGCGATCAGCGAATTTGGAGGAAAAGTTACGCCTTAATCAGCGTTGAATCCATAAAAAACGAAGAGATAGCTTCACTTTGCAAAAGAAATCGAGGTAGAACACCACGCAGCATTAACCGAGCAAGATTTTCGCGATCTAAATGATGGTATCTGATTATTTGAAAAAATAAAATAAAATCGGAAATAGGATTTGAATCCGTAACCTCGAAGAGATAGCGTCACTTTGCGAGACATATCAAGGAAAAACGCCATCTATCATCAATCGAGCACATCGTACGTGATTTGAATAACTGATGCTTAAACGACAAATTCGGAAGTGGGTTTAGAAGTTTCGTGCGATCGTACATCGCGCTTCCTTACCACAATCATGGAAAATTTTAGTAACTTTTTTTCTATAGAGTCAAACAACGCATTGTACATGTGTCAGCGAATTGGTAGCAGCTACTGGATCGCGGTCGTTAGCGACCAGCGAATTTGGAGGAAAACTTACGCCTTAATTAGCGTTGGATCCATAAATACGAGGAGATAGCTTCACTTTGCAAAAGAAATCGAGGTAGAACACCACGCAGCATTAACCGGGCAAGATTTTCGCGATCTAAATGATGGTATCTGATTACTTGGAAGGAAAACAAATCGGAAATAGGATTGAAATCCGTAACCTCGAAGAGATAGCGTCGCTTTGTGAGACATATTAAGGAAAAACGCCATCTATCATCAATCGAACAAATCGTACGTGATTTGAATAATTGATGCTTAAACGACAAATTCGGAAGTGGGTTTTGGAGTTTCGTGCGATCGTACACGGCGTTTCCTTACCACAATCATGGAAAATTTTAGTAACTTTTTTTCTATAGAGTCGAACAACGCATTGTACATGTGTCAGCGAATTGGCAGCAGCTAGTGGGTCGCGGTCGTTAGCGATCAGCGAATTTGGAGGGGAAAACTTACGCCTTAATCAGCGTTGGATCCATAAAAACGAAGAGATAGCTTCACTTTGCAAAAGAAATCGAGGTAGAACACCACGTAGCATTAACGAGTAAGATTTTCGCGATCTAAATGATGGTACTGATGACTTGGAAGGAAACAAATCGGAAATAGGATTGAAATCGTAACCTCGAAGAGATAGCGTCGCTTTGCGAGAGATATCAAGGAAAAAACGCCATCTATCATCAACCGAGCAAATCGTACGTGATTTGAATAACTGATGTTTAAACGACAAATTCGGAAGTGGGTTTAGGAGTTTCGTGCGATCGTACACGGCGTTTCCTTACCACAATCATGGAAAATTTTAGTAACTTTTTTTCTATAGAGTCGAACAACGCATTGTACATGTATCAGCGAATTGGTAGCAGCTAGTGGGTCGCGGTCGTTAGCGATCAGCGAATTTGGAGGAAAATTTACGCCTTAATCAGCGTTGAATCCATAAAAACGAAGAGATAGCTTCACTTTGCAAAAGAAATCGAGGTAGAACACCACGCAGCATTAACTGAGCAAGATTTTCGCGATCTAAATGATGGTATCTGATTATTTGAAAAAATAAAATAAAATCGGAAATAGGATTGAAATCCATAACCTCGAAGAGATAGCGTCGCTTTGCGAGACATATCAAGGAAAAACGCCATCTATCATCAATCGAGCAAATCGTACGTGATTTGAATAACTGATGCTTAAACGACAAATTCGTTTAGTGGGTTTAGAAGTTTCGTGCGATCGTGCACGGCGTTTCCTTACTACAATCATGGAAAATTTTAGTAACTTTCTTTCTATAGAGTCGAACAACGCATTGTACATGTGTCAGCGAATTGGTAGCAGCTAGTGGGTCGCGGTCGTTAGCGATCAGCGAATTTGGAGGAAAACTTATGCCTTAATCAGCGTTGGATCCATAAATACGAGGAGATAGCTTCACTTTGCAAAAGAAATCGAGGTAGAACATCACGCAGCATTAACCGAGCAAGATTTTCGCGATCTAAATGATGGTATCTGATTACTTGAAAAAAAAGAAAAATCGGAAATAGGATTGAAATCCGTAACCTCGAAGAGATAGCGTCGCTTTGCGAGAGATATCAAGGAAAAACGCCATCTATCATCAATCGAGCAAATCGTACGTGATTTTAATAACTAATGCTTAAACGACAAATTCGTTTAGTGGGTTTAGGAGTTTCGTGCGATTGTACACGGCGTTTCCTTACCACAATCATGGAAAATTTTAGTAACTTTTTTTCTATAGAGTCGAACAACGCATTGTACATGTGTCAGCGAATTGGTAGCAGCTAGTGGGTCGCGGTCGTTAGCGATCAGCGAATTTGGAGGAAAACTTACGCCTTAATCAGCGTTGGATCCATAAATACGAGGAGATAGCTTCACTTTGCAAAAGAAATCGAGGTAGAACACCACGTAGCATTAACCGAGCAAGATTTTCGCGATCTAAATGATGGTATCTGATTACTTGGAAGGAAAACAAATCGGAAATAGGATTGAAATCCGTAACCTCGAAGAGATAGCGTCACTTTGCGAGAGATATCAAGGAAAAAACGCCATCTCTCATCCACCGAGTAAATCGTACGTGATTTTAATAACTGATGCTTAAACGACAAATTCGTTTAGTGGGTTTAGAAGTTTCGTGCTATCGTACATCGCGCTTCCTTACCACAATCATGGAAAATTTTAGTAACTTTTTTCTATAGAGTCGAACAACGCATTGTAAATGTGTCAGCGAATTGGTAGCAACTACTGGGTCGCGGTCGTTAGCCACCAGCGAATTTGGAGGAAAACTTACGCCTTAATCAGCGTTGGATCCATAAATACGAGGAGATAGCTTCACTTTGCAAAAGAAATCGAGGTAGAACACCACGCAGCATTAACCGAGCAAGATTTTCGCGATCTAAATGATAGTATCTGATTACTTGGAAGGAAAACAAATCGGAAATAGGATTGAAATCCGTAACCTCGAAGAGATAGCGTCACTTTGCGAGAGATATCAAGGAAAAAACGCCATCTATCATCAACCGAGCAAATCGTACGTGATTTTAATAACTGATGCTTAAACGACAAATTCGTTTAGTGGGTTTAGGAGTTTCGTGCGATCGTACATCGCATTTCCTTACCACAATCATGGAAAATTTTAGTAACTTTTTTTCTATAGAGTCGAACAACGCATTGTACATGTGTCAGCGAATTGGTAGCAACTACTGGGTCGCGGTCGTTAGCGACCAGCGAATTTGGAGGAAAACTTACGCCTTAATCAGCGTTGGATCCATAAATACGAGGAGATAGCTTCACTTTGCAAAAGAAATCGAGGTAGAACACCACGCAGCATTAACCGCGCAAGATTTTCGCGATCTAAATGATGGTATCTGATTACTTGAAAAAAATAAATAAATTCGGAAATAGGATTGAATTCCGTAACCTCGAAGAGATAGCGTCGCTTTGCCAGACATATCAAGGAAAAAACGCCATCTATCATCAACCGAGCAAATCGTACGTGATTTTAATAACTGATGCTTAAACGACAAATTCGTTTAGTGGGTTTAGGAGTTTCGTGCGATCGTACATCGCATTTCCTCACCACAATCATGGAAAATTTTAGTTTTTTCTATGTCTATAGAGTCGAATAAAGAAACATACTTAGTTGGTTATGGCTTTAAAAAAAAGTGCTTACTTACTATTGAAATCATTAAACTCGCTTTAGAAAAGCAGAGAGAGCTACAGCGGAGCTAATACCAACTTTCGAGTCGAAACACGAAAAAAATTCAACGGATTCGAAATCCGATCCGCTCGTTAGTTACCTGGCGCGTCGAACTTAACTTTCAAATTGGAAAACTTTTGCGTCGTTCCTCTCCAACACCGAGACTGCACTTTACCTCGCCCGTAAATATGTTTACCTTAAACTCCTAACGTGGGATATAAGGGTGCGGGTGGTGGGACCAATCCCCCCTCCCCCTACCCCTCCCACTTACCGCCCAAGTTCCCGCGCCATTATAATTCGGACTGATCGATTATGACAGCGGCGTAAGGCAAAAGCCAGCCCGATTCCCCGCAATGACGGGCGGCAGGAGGTTGGTACTGCGGAGAAGGGGGGATGAGGTAACAGCTCAGAAGGAAAGGAGCTGCTGAAAATATCAACAAAGAGCCGGGACGCAAAAGTTCCCGCGTCCCCGTTATAGAGTTTCCGGGAGAAAATTGAATAACGTTTTTATTGTGTTAAATTGATGGATGTTGACAGTTTAAGTAATGGCTGCTCCTTGCACCGCGCTGGTGGATGTGAATGGGTGACGGAGTGTATTTGGGCCGCTGGATGAGATGTGTTTCGTATAAACGTGAAAAAAAAAATTATTGTCTCTTATACAGCGCATGAGCGAAATATATAACATTACGGGGACAAAATTCAAGTATTGCGTGTCTTGTTAATGAAAGTTGAATTTATAAAATTGCAATTTATATCGTCTAGAAAAATTATATTGTCACGTACTTGCGACGATGTAATATCGATGTCATCTACCACACGCCAAGGCCATGTAGAAAACGAGAACACATTTCTCAAACTATCCAACCTAGATATTGTGTACGTCTTAGTTTTCATCATTTTAACACATCAAAATTAAATTTTCTTTCACCTAAAAGAGTTTTTACATCTCTATTGGGAATTTTACGTCCTTCAACATTAATTAATGACGAAATATTATATAAAAAAGAGAAAATCAGCCATAATTTATTACTTATATGGAAGAATAATTGAATGAGGATTTAAGATGAAAATCTCATTATTATTGTGAAAAAATGAGAAATATGTATGCTAATATCAACTAAGTGTTCTACACACGTTTTTAATTTGACGTCTAAAATTCAACATTTCATTTGTAAAACACTTTAAATTAAATTTAAAATTACAATGAAACCATTTCATTTTCAAATGAACGCCATCTACATTGAGAATTATCATTCACTTACACCACGAACGAAATGAAGTGGTGGATTCTCTTAATTCACGTAGTTAAAAGTGCAAATGTAATGAATTACATAAGGACACAATGGAGAAGAGGTTATTAACAAAATTAATTTCCTTTCTGAATGAAAATTCAAAACTTGAATATAATTTGTACATAAGCAGACCAAATCACAATCATTTTCTCCAAACCGTGACCTGGAAAACGAAATCTGATTACGCTTCAATCATAGAATGTGAAGCAGGATTTATATTCATAAAAACGAAAGAGATAGCTTCGTTTTGCGGAACAAATCAAGATAGAACACCACGTAGCACCAATCGAGCAAGAATTATGTAATCTAAACGATGGAACATGTTTGCTTAGACGAAAAATTAGATGTAAAATTCAGAAGTAGGATTTTGATAAATAACAACGAGGAGATAGCGTCGTTTTGCGAAACAAATCAAGGTAGAACACCACGTAGCGTCGACCGTGCAAGATTTACGTGATCTAAATGATGGAACATGTTTGCTTAGACGAAAAATTAGATGTCAAATTCATAAGTAGGATTTGGATCAATAACAACGAGGAGATAGCGTCGTTTTGCGAAACAAATCACGGTAGAACACCACGTAGCATCAACCGAGTAAGATTTACGTGATCTAAATGATGGAACATGTTTGCTAAGACGAAAAATTAGATGTCAAATTCAGAAGTAGGATTTGGATCAATAACAACGAGGAGATAGCGTCGCTTTGCGAAATAAATCAAGGTAGAACACCACGTAGCGTCAACCGAGCAAGATTTACGTGATCTAAATGAGGGAACATGTTTGCTTAGGCGAAAAATTAGATGTCAAATTCAGAAGTAGGATTTTGATAAATAACAACGAGGAGATAGCGTCGTTTTGCGAAACAAATCAAGGTAGAACACCACGTAGCATCAACCGAGCAAGATTTACGTGATCTAAGTGATGGAACATGTTTGCGTAGACGAAAAATTAGATGTCAAATTCAGAAATAGGATTTGGATCAATGACAACGAGGAGATAGCGTCGCTTTGCGAAACAAATCAAGGTAAAACACTACGTAGCATCAACCGAGCAAGATTTACGTGATCTAAATGATGGAACATGTTTGCTTATACGAAAAATTAGATGTCAAATTCAGAAGTAGGATTTGGATCAATAACAACGAGGAGATAGCGTCGCTTTGCGAAACAAATCAAGGTAAAACGTCATCTACCATCAACCGAGCGAGATCTACGTGCTCTAACTATTAGTGGCAATATATTAGGTGTTAAGAAAAAAATAAAATTTTGAAACAAATAGTGTAGTAGTAGCAAGCATACCTTATCCTTATACAAAATATAACATTGACTTTGAAACAATCGATATTGTTGGAATAATAAAGCATATTTGGTCAAATAATTCTACAGTTAATATCCATAGTGTCTGTAGCTGTTACATTATAATTTAAAAAAAAAATTAAAAAACATGTTCACAACGGGGAGTATAAGGTGGATAAGAATTATGTATCGAAGTCATATGTTAAAAATTTGTTAATCGAATAAAATGCTTGTTCCAACAGTACGGCCCTTAGTTTGCGCTGGAACATTTTTTGAGTTGGTGAGTTAGTTAAGGAAGTAGGTAATTTATTATATAATGAAAAACTCATATAACACAAGGAATCTCTACAAAGGGAGGAGCCTGGTTTAGGAAGGTTAATATAGTGATTTTGGCGTGTCTATAAGAATGTATGTCAAACCGATATTTCTGTTTCTGACGCTGTTTGAAGGTAGTGCTTAGGGTCTCATATAGAAATAAGGAAGGAAGAGTTATGATTCTACGCGATATGAACAAGGGCCGACAATGAGCTCTGTTGCCTTCCCCACAAATCACCCGCACTGCCCGCTTTTGCACCTTAAAAAGTACACTAAGATTTGCCAACGAAGTAAATCTCCAACAGGAAAGACAGTACCGCATACGAGACTCAAACAAAGAAAAATAGACCATACGAGACACTTTCTCTCGAAGATTACGTCTTATCACTCGCAAAGCATAACAAACAGAAGACAGCTTTTTCGAAAGGACATGGACTTGTTCAGTCCATTTTCAATCCGCATCAAGAACAATACCCAAAAACTTTACATGACTGCAAGGTAACAGTAAATTATTATTAAGACAAACATTTATATTTATATGTTGCTTGTATATCAATAATTTGGTTTTACTGACGTTAAGAGTGATATTATTCGCATTAAACCACTCACTAACACTAAGAATTCCAGTGTTAATGATTCTCTCGAGATCGTTTTTATTCGAGGCATGCAAGTGACGTATCATCAGCGAATAGGGCGGTGTGTGATTGATTAGCCGCAAAAGCTAGATCATTAATAAATATTAAGAACAGTGTCGGTCCGAGTACTGAGCCCTGCGGCACACCACACACCACCCGACCGATTGGACTTTAATTAATTGCGGTAGACGACAAATTCAGACGTAGGATTTGGATCAATAACAACGAGGAGATAGCGTCGCTTTGCGAAATATAAAAAGGAAAAACTCCATCTACAATCAACCGGGCCAATCCTACGTGATTTTTGAATGATGGAATCTGACTGATGTTTTAGAATCTATCTCTCTAACCTAATCAAATTCCCTTATCCAGATGACGCATTTGGACAAATGATTGTGACTTGGCGTGCCTATTTACAATTCTGCTCAAGTTTCCAATGTTAGGTTTTGAATTTTCATTCAGAAGGAAAATTAAAAAATTCGAAACGAGAAATTGGTTGTAACACAAGATTTCTTTCTCGTTAATAAATAATACGTATTAATCTCAATAAATTATTCTTTTAAATAATAGCAAAGAAATATTTATTAAGTGCTAAGAAAAGAATGCATGCCTCATAAACCTGCTTCCTCTCTATTTGGTGAAAATGGGCGAGATATCGTGACAGGTCTATCAGAACGCTGTACATTTAAAGGGCACCTACAGAAAATTGCTATCAAGTTAGTAAACAGAACTACAATGGTTAGTACATATCATCACAATATGTTTACCAAAAAAACCAAATGCTGTTTTGGGTAGGAAAATTGCCTTTTTCTCTGTACCCTTTCTAGAATGTAAAGTATATTGCTTTGAATATGTGAAACCTTTCATAAATTGAAGCAGATCTGAATTATGAGATCTGATTGTTGAGACAAAACATTCGGAAGCGGGATTTGGATCCTCAATACCGAAGAGATAGCGTCGGTTTGCGAAACAGCTAGCTCTTCGATATTTTGTGCTTAAAATTTATTAACATAAAATAGTGAAATTTTGACATAAAATCGAAAATACAATAGACACTTTTTCGTAACGTTTCGTCAAAAAAAAAACAGTCTCACATTCTATTAAACACAAATTGTTTCACTATTACACTATATTATTTATTTTAACTAAACAATCAAATACTTGACCGAAGTGTCAATTATAAGAGCAGGACAGTAATGATTGCAAGTTCCTTATTTTGTAACAGAGAAAAGAATAGACCCAGAAAGTATCATGTAATCACCTTTTTGGGAGCTTAACAACAAATTACAAAAACCTTGTTAGCCTAAGAGCATTATTATATGAATCATGTTTGACTATTTTTTATGAAACTAGTTATGGTATAAAAAAAAAATAAGGTGTCATTATCGCATAGATACTTTTACAACAAAGCAGTTCATCTAGATGCTGTTAATTTTAATCGTCAAAACCGTAAATCAAAAAGATATAATGATCGAGAAGTTACTAACATTGTAAATATGTACAACAATAATTATTTTATTCCATTCAACGTTCAAGAACTTCTCGCCAGAATGAATTCTTCAACAGAACTTTTTAATCCTATCAACCCGCGCGCCGTCACTTTTAATTACTTAATGAGGGAACACAATTATACCCAGACGGACGGACGGCAGTGCGTATTGTGTTACCGCTAACCGAGCGGTAATTACCGCAAAAGCAGGTTGGGCCGACGAAGCCTTGCTTTCCATTTCCCCACCTCGAAGGTCCCTTAACTCGCGCCCGCAAAGCGGGGGATCGATATCTTGTACAACTTCCACAAACCCGAAAACCAATAAAAAGTTTTTGATTAGGTTGACCGGAATATTATCGCTTCGGTGTAGCAAGGTTTGAGCGTCTGGGATTATCTATAGAAGTCTCCCGGATTAAGATTTTCCCGTGGAAGTTTTGAGATTATTTACTTTGTGTGTTGTGTCTTTCTCTTCGCAGTTCCTTTATATGAGGATATGATTTTATTTGGTTTGGTTTTTGGAAACTTAAAGGTAGTCGTGTTGGCGATAGACAAGAAAAAATATATTCTTGGTTACTTTGGGCAAAGATCGTTAGGTTATATAATATGATCAATTAAATATATTCTCAAGCAAGCTATTGTGTTATTTTTTCAAAATATCATGTTGGTAGTGACAAATAAAAAATGTTATGTGCATGTGTACTATATTGGTTTATTGACACTCAAAAGCCTTTTCAATAAATACATATGTAAAATTATTATTATTATGGAATCATACTTTGAAAATGGTGTAAAATTAGGAAATGGAGAGTGGTTCTACTGTTTGCAGCTAAGTAGAGAAGAATTTCTGGCAAAATTTCCAAATTTTCCATTAACATATGACAGTTTGAGGCAATTGATATGGTAAAATTCCGTGAAACAGGGTCTGTGACCCGAAAACCAGGTAGAGCAAATAACTCAACTTACCTAAGAAATCGGGTGCTATTGCACCCCTGTCAGCATGCCTATCAAACAGGCAAATCCACTGATACTGCATTAGTGGAGCTGACGGACCAAATCCAAGATGCCCTGACGAATAAAGAAACCGTAGTGTGCGCCTTTCTAGACATAGAGGGTGCTTTTGACAACACTCCACACGAGTCTGTCAAAAAAGTATTATTTAATAGGGGGGTAGACGGCGTGACTTCTAGATGGATGTCGCAACTACTGTCGCACACCAGGTCGGTGGAGGCGGAGGTGGGACATAAGACAATCTCGGTTAATACGACCAGAGGATGCCCACAGGGGGGAGTTACATCCCCACTTATGTGAAGCCTAATAGTAGACGAACTCTTATGCGGACTGACGGATCTAGGCATATCTTGTCAAGGGTATTCTGATGATATTGTCATATACGCAAGAGGCAAATTTGAGAATACCCTCTGTGACATAGTTCAAAGAGGTTTGAACTTCACGAGAAGATGGTGTCAATCGATGGGAATCAATGTCAACCCCACTAAGATAACCCTAGTAACATTTGCCAGGAAAGGAAAATCCAATCTTAGAACCATAAAACTGGATGGGCAAAATATAGAATGGAGAGCAGAAGTTAAATATCTAGGCCTTACCTAGACAATAAACTTCTATGGAACAAATATGAATTTGAAGTAACCAACAAGGCCAAAAGAGCTCTGATGGTGTGCGGAAACTATGCAGGGAAAAATTGGGGATGCAACCCAAAACTACTGTTTTGGATGTATACAGCGATAGTGAGACCGATCATCACCTATGCATCAGTAGCATGGAGCAAAAGAACTAATTTGGTCACCGCGAGAATTAACCTCTCGAAAGTGCAAAGATGTGTATGCATAACGGGGGCTATGAGAACCTGCCCAACAGCAGCTATTGAAGTAGTATTGGGTCTTGCCCCTCTCCACATTGTAGTAGAACCGCACTAAGAATGATCAAAGAAGGAATGATTAGGCATAGGCCTCAATCTCCTGACGGTGATCAAACGTGGGATATGCCCCGGGATGATATGTTAAAAAGATTTAGCTTTGTGAAAGAATTCACCATAAAGCTAAGTAACAGGAGCGAGTGGGATCATAACACCATCTTGAACTTGAATAGAAATGCCATCAAATGGTACACTGATGGCTCCAAAACGGCAGAAGGAACTGGAATAGGAAAATATGGGCCTAGAACTACATATTCCGAAAGCTTGGGAAAATACTCAAGTATATTTCAGGCGGAAATACACGCTATTGAAAGATGTGTTCAGTTCATTATGGATAGGAACTATCGGAAGCAGGAGATTATCATCGTGTCTGGTAGTCAAGCAGCCATCAAGGCGCTGAACTCATATGAAATCAGCTCCAAGATGGTCTGGGAATGCCTAGGGAAACTAAATGAGCTAGGCAAAAGAAATAAAGTAACCCTCCTGTGGGTTCCGGGTCACACAGGAGTGGAAGGAAACGAAATAACGGATAACCCTCGCAAAAAAAAGGGGCTGGAATGCATTTTGTAGGGCCTGAACCCTTTTGCGGGTTAAGTAGCAGTACAATACTGAAGAAACTAAAAATGGAAATGGAGCAGAGAAAATCCAGTTACTGGGAAAATCTCCAGGGAATGAGGCAAAGTAAAAATTCTTCTGGGAACTTGTAACCAGAAGAGGTTTACAGAATGCATCAACCTGAGTAAGAACAATGTTCGCATATTAACAGGAATACTTTCAGACCATTGTAGACTGAAAGGACACCTGAGTAAGCTTGGATTGGAAAAAGATCCTGAATGCAGATTTTGTGGGGAACAGGATGAAACATCCATCCACCTCCTCTGAAACTGCGTAGCACTGTGCAACTCGAGGGCATTGTACTTGGGAGCATGGGAAATCGAAGAGGGAGACTTACCTAGACTGGGGCCCTATGACATCCTACACTTTCTGAAAGGAATAGGATTGGAAGGCCAGCAAGAATAGGGGACACAATAGATCTTTTAGGTCGCAGTGTAACACCACCCTTCTATTTACATACATGCATACATACATACCTAAGAAATCGATTCGTAAGCTTTCACAGCAAACACAACTTTCATATGGACTATGCCATGCAATCCTTAAAAAAGATTTACAAATATTTGGGATAAAGTTTGCATAAAAACATCAGACAGAGTAGTGAAAATTACCCCTTAAAGAAGCATTTACTTGATGTCCTGACATTCACGTTGGAATATAATTGAGTGACAGACAAACTCGAAAACAGACGTTGACTCTACGCGACAGCAGGGAATCAGTGAGATAGCGTCGTTTTGCACGAACGATCCAATATAAAGTTAAAGGTTACTCTATACAGAAGCGAACCGTTGTTACAAAGAGCGATTCGTACGTGTACTCTGGCGTGCAAAAATATCATCCCGAAGAGAAACAGTGCAGTAAGTAATCTCTGGTATACTCAGAGATACTACTTCATTGCGAATTTATCAAAACGCGTATATTCTGTTTCTCGTTTTTGCGTAGAGGAAATTACCTCTGTTTTTAATCTCGTCCGTGCATTAACGAGAGGACGATAAGGGCGCTTATATATACGACGTCCGTGGCGTATGGAGGCGGGTGAGGGTGTGAGGGGCAGCCCGAGCGGATAAAAGGCGCTCTGGAATATGAGGCATTGCGTAAACAGTACTGGCACGCGATATCTGAATTTATTAAAGAAAGCACGCTATTTAATTCTTGCCCGAGCAGAAAAAAAGAAGCAGGGAATGAGGTGTGAGGGTAGTGAAGAGGGGTGGAGGGGGATAGAGGAGGTAGAGAGGGGTGATTTGTGTGTTGAGCCTGGAAACATGTTCTCGTGTTGGCCAAATTTGTACTGACGAACGAATTCAGTTTTAAATTACCACTGTTCTTTGCTCTGGTTAATTGATTTGGTGAATACCCGCTTTAAATACTAGACTATTGATAATTTCGTCTAAGATATGATTTCTTTTACGTTTTGAGGCGTTCCAAACGATGTTCCTTAATGATAATGATCTTTATTTATGGACGAAAGTGATATATCAAGGAAAGTAATTAACAAATCCCCCACTCATTCCCCCATATGTAGTAAGGGTAGCACCAGATACCGATTATAAATGCACGGACATAGATAACCTAGTTACTATAGATGGCTATGTTGCATATACTGTTTTGAGGTAATAATGAGCCATCTGTAGGTGTGTTATCAAAGCTTATTAAAAACCGCGCTCTTATTTAAACGGTATACTAAAGCATGCTGCTAGTTAAACATTTTAATGATCAGGCAGGGAGTCTATGTCGAGCGCAGTTTCCTACACTCTATATGGTCATGATGGCGAATATCATATACAGTATCGTTATACACAGTGCCGGCTCGTGAGTTATGAAAAAGGGTGGGCACAATATAAAAACTTGCCTATTTTTTGTACATAAAATCCATTCTCCTATTTTTCATGCTGGAAAAGACGTCTATGACTTTGTTGTAAAAATGCGTTCAGTCGATCGTCTGACATTGTGCTTCTCAGAAAAGTTTTAATGCGTTTGAGAGTGGAAAAACATCGTTCACATTTTGCTGTCGACATGGGGGTTGTACAAATAATATCCAACAGTTTATGTTTCCGTCAAACCTTTTTTTAAGTTGTTGTGTGTTATGAACACTAAAAGTGGCAAAACACCACCTACATCTGCGTCACTCATGTCCTCGCGCTTATAAATGACTGAAAGTTCACTTTTCAATTTTACGCTGTCCAGCATAGGATAAGATTTCAAATTTTTTTATACACATAATTAACCGACGCAAAATATGACGATTTTTTTCCACATCTTCGTTGTACTTGATTTTATGTCGCAAATAAGCACTGTTTAACTATTCGCGTATGTCCACTTTGCCTAGAACATTAAAATCCACGCATGCGTTCATGTGAGAAACGGAATGAATTTTCGTGTTTCTTTGCCCTCTCTGCGATATGCTTTAAATCAGTTAACCCTTGTTTATTCCACGCACTGACCTATTTCTTAAAAATTAAGCAACATTAAAACAAAATAGTTTATTTGTTAGTGAACATCCGCACATCCACTCATATTTTTATTAAATACTCTATTGTATGTTCGAGTTTTACTTGTGGAAGTGTAGTTTATTTGAAGATCAGCAATAGGCCTTCCTTTCTCTTTAATTAAAAGTTATTCCTCAAATGAGCGCGGGTTTTTTTTTTAAAGATTTTGCACTCAATTAACTTCCATCATTAATAATAAATCTCACTTCAAGCCTTTAAAATCCCACATGCGCGGTACGCATTGAAAACGATGCAGTCGGAACGAATACAAGACATTAACTGGGGACACGGCCTTGCGTGCCCCGAAGCGATCGTATAAGCGCATATAGCGAAGATAAACGGAGCCGTCCGATTCATACTCGAAGTAGGTACATCGGAAATAGTGCCCCGGAACATAGTTTTGAGCGACATACCATAACTGAACTATGAACAATTTTAAAATAAAATATCAACATCTGCAAACGTCTGCAATTTTTTATAACCCACTTCGAACAAACAGTTTTTGAGCTGTAGTACAACGTCAAGGTATTTCAATAAATGACGAATAAAATTACGTATTTACTTTTGAAAAAGTCTGCCATATTTAATAAATTCGGTAAAATACAAATATCTGCAATTATTAGCCTCTATTTTAGTCCACAACTCAAACGCCTAATTCAAGTACATTGACTTCTACTAGTAAATAAGCCACAGAGGCTTGATATTCCCAAAATTTTTGAGTTGATAGTTATACTTCAACATACATAGTATGCAAATTATGCAATTTACAAATCATTCTTGCAACTTGGTAAATTACAATTATTTCGCGCTATGAATGCAAGCGGGCCCACTGTGCGGCGGTACAAGTGGGCCTAAGATAAATGACAACAGTCGCCAACGACAATAGGCACACGTTAAATATTGGGCAACCGTCGGTAAGATTGGGGCCTTCCTTATCCACGAAGCACGCGTCATATGTCATTTGCCATCTGTTGGTGTGTTATCGAACTAAAAATTCAATATCAGTACCTGCTATGAAACATAACTACCCATATATGCACGGTAGTCGGGCGATATGACCTGACGGTAAAACAACTTATTTTTAATATTTGATTTCCTTTTTCTTGGTTTTTAGGTCTAATATTAAAACATGAATGAATACGACGACGACGACAACGTTTCGCTTTATTAAAAAGCTTTTTCAAGTAGATATATAAATAAATGTAGAAATTGTAAATTATAAATAAAATGCTTTTGTTTAATAAATGACAAAATTGTTGTGTTTACTATGATTTTGAATATATTATTATGTTTTATTTAAAGATTTTTAAAATAGGATGTTGTGATTATTTGTTTATAAAAATTTTAATTAAATAAAAGTAACAGCACAGTAATAATGAATACAATAGATTATGATACCAAAATTAACGAATTATTAAGTGACAATACAACTTATAAAGAAATTAAAAGTAATCCAACTAATATTTTTCAAAAACAAAATAATGAATTAATAAAAAAATGGGAATTACTTAAATTTATTACAAATTCACAATGCACAAACTCCAAAATTGTATGGTTTACCAAAATTACATAAGAATAATATACCTTTACGACCAATAGTTTTCTATGTACAAAGTTCTTTTTTATAAATTATCAAAATTTTTTAGCAAATTGCCTTAAAAATATCGCGTTCAAAAATGATTACTATATAAAAGATTCCTGGCAATTCAAAGAATTTATAGACAACATTAAATTAAAACCAAATTTTAAAATGATATCCTTAGATGTAGTATCACTATACACAAATACACCATTAGACCTAGCAAAACAAATTATACATAAAAAATGGCAATTAATTGAAAATTTTACACACATACCTATCACGGAATTCATTAATGCAGTAGAATTAACACTAACACAAACATATTTCCAATACAAAAATAAATTTTATAAACAAATTTTTGGATGTGCAATGGGTTCACCAATTTCTAGTATCATTGCACAAATTGTTTTAGAATATATAGAAGAAAAATTTTAAATAAAATAAATTTCGAAATAATTTTTTTCAAAAGATATGTAGATGATTGCATAACGCGTTAGAAAGAAAAAATATAACCAGTTTTGCTTGAAAATTTTAATTCCTTTCATCCAAGATTAAAATTTACAATTGAAATCGAAGAAAACAATAGCATTACCTTTTTAGACCTCAAACTCATCAACAATGATAACAAAATTTTAACTCAATGGTATACTAAACCAACATGGTCTGGACGTTATCTAAATTTTAAGTCTTCACAACCTTTATCTCAAAAAGTTAGTGTTATTATAAGTTTAGCTGACAGAGCAATAAAATTAACAAGTCCAGTTTTTCGATCAGACACTATTAACAAAGCAAAAAATATTCTAGAACAAAATAATTATCCAAATTCTCTTATAAACAAAATATTCAAACAAAGAATTTTTCTTTTTTATAATAAATCAACAAAAAATATAAATAATACTCAACAATTACAAAATTCATAAAAATTCCTTATGTTAAACATTTATCCGAAAAAATTAATCAAATTTTTAAACCATATAATTACATTTTGCTATCAAAACACAACAAACTACAAAACCAAATCTATTCAAAATTAAAATCAAAAATTGAAAAAGTAAACATCACACATAGTTTATAAATAGACTGTCAAAATTGTAATGGTATATATATAGGTGAAACCATGCAATATTTGGAAAATAAATAAAGGACACAAATACAATAAAAATCTTACGCTTTAAAAAAACATGAAATAACTCAAAATCACACCTTTGATTTCAACAACGTAACAATTTTAAACAAAGAACAAAATTTAAAAACGCGTAATATACTTGAAATAATTCAAATTTATAAACATAAAAATGCAGTCAATGATAAAACCGATATACAGTATTTCACAAAATTATATAATTTAATTTTATAACTAAATAAAATATTTGTAAAGAACTATTTAATTAAAATTTTATAACAATAATCACAACATCCTATTTTAAAAATCTTTAAATAAAACATAATAATATATTCAAAATCATAGTAAACAAAAACATTTTGTCATTTATTAAACAAAAGCATTTTATTTATAATTTACAATTTCTACATTTATTTATATATCCTACTTGAAAAAGCTTTTTAATAAAGCGAAACGTTGTCGTCGTCGTCGTATTCATTCATGTTTTAATATTAGACCTAAAAACCAAGAAAAAGGAAATCAAATATTATATATACATGGTCAAGATTTAAAGTTTTAAAACAACTTATTTGTTTATGTATGCAAAGTCGAACTATTTGCATTAATAATTGTTAATATTTTTAAATGTTTCGGTGTAAGACTATGTCGCTTTGGCGTTAATAAATCTTTAAATAGGCAAAATGCCAACACTACTTAAAGGTGGATGATGTGAAAGAAGGGAATTAATTGTTTGTATTTACATTCTCTTTCTAAATTAGTATTAATAATAATTTGCTTTAATATATTAAGATCAGGATTTTTCTGGAATATATTTTCAATTTTCTGTTTTAATTGACAACCAAATTCATCGGAAAGACCTTGTAAACTAGAGAGAGTAGATTCCAGCTTGTTAATACCTTCTAGTGATAAATTTCGGTTTTCAAAATAAGTAATTGTGTCTGGTAAATGACTAAAATTACGTCGAATATAAATTAATTGTTGTTCTGAAGTAGATTTTTGATGAACACTCTTACAGTCTCTAGTGCTCTAATATTTTTACTACAAAATAAACTAACTAGAAAACTATCACATATAGGCATTCAATGCCAAATAATTTCACACTGGCTTTCAACATACAATGCAGCTACATAACGATATATACAGTATCTTATTAGAATAAAGAATTATGGAAAAAATCATAATTTTGTGAACACCCTATATAGTTATTTAAATCAGATATATATACTGTTCCCGATAGCAAATAGAGTAATTAAAACCGATTTCTGAAATTCGACTAAATAAACACAACATATGCCGTTCCCTGCTTATTGTGACACCCTGTATATAAATAGTTATATCAATCGAAAGGGCTACATAAACGCTGCAAGTCCACCATTTGAACTTTTTTTCTATCTCTCACCGTTTAAAAGTTATTGTGGATAAACGGAATTTGGAGCGGATTTCAAAGTCAAATTGCACCCTTAAAGTTGAAATGCCGCAGCAATAGAAAGTATCCGTGAGTAACACCCCGTGGGCTCTACAAACTGGCGAAGTTTCATTAGAATTCACGATTTACAGTTACAGCGAGATTCCCTTGGTTAGAAGGATCATATCGTATTCTTAGTTTTTACAGTAGTACGATCCTGCCCTCGCACAATTAGCACGCGCTCCTCGAACAGCCGTTAGCTTTATCGCCCGACGCGGAATTAGAGTCTTAAACTCCCTCCCTCCCCCGTTTCGGAAAGGCGTTTTCATTACCGGAGGATCACACGCTACAGTCTCCAGTTATTCGCCTCACGATTTGCCCTGTTTAAAGCTGAGCTACGACCAGTTCCCGGTACAACGGGCATTTCCCGGAATTAATTCGGAATTTGCTTCCCGTATTAGGATAAATTCGTCGCCGCTTAAAGTCCTCCCCCCCCCCCAAGGGCGACACAACGGATGGTGCAACAACGGGTGCGGGTGGGGTGGGTGGATGCGAGGTAAATGAAAAATTGTTTCGACTTTAATTACCGAAAGTTGCGTACTGATTAGGCACTTACGATGATGCGGCGAGATATAGGGTATAAGCTTATTTAGGTGACGAACATCGAGGTGAGAGGGTGTCCGAGCAGTTTGGGATTGACGGAAGATTGGAAAAATTTGATGAGATGGAGGTTAGAATGAGGGTACTAGATAGATCAAGTTTAGGTAGTCGTTTTCTTTTTTTTTTGGGTCTAGGAGTTAGTAGGGTGGATTAAATTGGGTAAATTCTGAAATCCATTCTCATTACCTTCTCTTGACTCAGCAGTTTGCATTGTCCTAGTTAGTTAATTGGTAATTTTTGCTTATAGTTAATATGCTTCTCACGTTATATTAATATTCAACTATATAACTATTAAGTTTGTCGTTACATTATAATTTTTTTTTTTTTACTTAGTTACTGTCTATATTTTATTTATCTTATATGGCTATGGATCATTGCATGAATACGATTTTACATTAAATACTAGAAAGCGAATTGTTCTCTTAGAACACGCCACTTCTAGAATGTAGATTAATAAGGCTAGAATATACAGCACTTAATGAATGTGGAATACGCTTTTAGTAGCTTCTTTTGTTTTTCCCCTATCGAATAGGTATTAGAACAAATGGTGAGTTAAACATTAAGTTTTTTCTTTTTTTTTAGATTTTTGTTTTTTTTTTACTTTTAAGTAACTTTTATTTTTTTAAAACTTTTATCTTTTTAATTAATTCTAATTCTAATTAAATAATTGATTTTTAAATTTCTTTTTTCCTTTCTGTTACCTTTTTCAGTAATTTAATTTTGTTTAACTGCTTTAGCAATTTGATTTTTTACTAATTTTTTTTTACATTTTTAAAAATTTGTTTCAAATAAATGCCCCAATTTTTCACTTCTTTTCTACATTTATTTGTTTTTTCAAAATTTTGACTGAATCTTTGCTGAACTTTCTTTTTAATATTTCAATATTTCTTATTTTTCTTAACAATTTTTTTTTTGTTTTTTAAGGTATTCCTATAAAAAGAGTGCAATTTTTAAAATTTTAAACAATTTTTATTTTTTACAAATTTTTTTATAGTCTTTACCTTACCTTACCAATTTCTAATTTCTCAACGATTTTAACAGTTTTTATTTTTATTTTTTCGCTTTTGTCCCACTTTTTTACATTACTTCATTTTTTAACAATTTTTCAAATAGTTTTTTTAACTTTTTTGACATTTATTTGTTTTTTTTCATTTTTTCCGATATCTTCCAACTTTGCGTTTTTTCTAACATCTTAACATTAGTTAATTTTTTCACTTTTTAACATTTTTAATTTTTGTAATTTATTTTCATTTTATTTTCACGTTTTAAGCAATTCTTCTTTAGTAAACTTTTTATTTTTTTTTAATAATTTGTTTAATTTCGGTTTTTCCTTTTTGTTATATTTTTAACATTTTGTTTTTTTAACTGTATCTGTTTTAGCAATTTCTAATTTTTTAATGATTTTAACAGTTTTCCTTTTTTCACTTTTGTACTATTTTTTCACTGTTGACATTTATTTGTTTTTCCATTTTTTTAATAAATCTTCTTCTAAACTATTCTCTTTTTCGTTATTGTCGTTTTTTTTATTTTTTTAATTTTTTTTACCTCTTTTAAGCAATTGTTATTCTTGCAACTCTTTTTAATATTTTTTCATTTTTTTCAAATTCTGTTTGTCGTTTGCTACTTTTTTTACATTTTTATTAAAAAAACATTTTTATCTTTTTTAGATTTTTTTTCATTTTTAAACTATTTTAACAGCCTGTTTCTCCCGTTTTTCTTAGTTTTTTCTTCATTTTTCAATTTAATAATTTTAAATATTTTTGCTCATTTTTGCCTCTCTTTTACATTTACACCAAATTTTATTCCTGTTTTTAACATTTTTATTTTTTCCACTCTTGTTTAACAATTTTAGTTTTTTTTAACTGCTTTAACAATTTTACTTTTCTCTTCGTTTTTACCCCCCTTTATTTACTTTTTATTTTTTGAACAATTTTTCTTTTTTTTTCTTTTTGTTACTTTACTTTTTGTTCTTTAATATTTTGGTTTTCCTCTTTTTACGCCTTTTTAGTTTTTTTACATTTTTTTTCGCGCCGCTGCGTCCTGCTATCTAAGATAAGAAATTATGACAGCAGCGCCATCTATGCAGTATAACATTTTTATAGTGTTCTATTTTACAACGAAATATTTAACGCGGTTTTCGCATGTGCTAAATTTCAATATTATTTTCTTATTTGGTAGTTTTTTTTAGATGTGGCGAATAAGTGCTGGGGAATGCATTGATATTTAAATCGGCCATATTGCTTTGCTACGCATCCGTAAGAGAGAACAGCAAACGCACCTCGTTCAACCGAACTTTTTACATATATATTTTCCCCCCAAAGCACAACCGCACCCCCCTTTCCTACCATTCAAACATCATTTAATATTTGAGGCGAAGGATATATCTTGGCGGAATATAACAGCGGGATAAATCATTTCGGTCAATAAAAGCGGAAGACCCCGTGTCTTTAGAATATCGTGACCGCACGCTTTCTCTCCGAATTTTAGGCATATAGGCGACCGTGAAAGGCCGTCCTATTCTGTTAAATGGTTCAGAATGTCCCTATATATTCTCGAACTTTCCGGCAATATATCACACTTAACCGGCGCTGGATGCGCCCAACTTTGGAAAAACGTGTTCTCCCGCCTCGGGAATATCGATTATTAATTATGGGGATACTCACTTTCCGCCCGGATTCTTTGCCCTTATGCCTCGTGACCGGGTAAGCATAAGCACTCTCCCTATGTATCTGGGGTGGCCAAACTTTTGATCATTATGAGCTGCCTGTTTCTTAAATTATAGGCGGCTGTCTACCAACATTGTATGTGTTATTTAAGTGAACATTAAGTAATAATTTAAAGTTGAAAATAAGTTTAAATTGAAACAAATATATAGATAATACTAAAATATATTCAATATCAAAAATTGTTTTAATAAGAGAATTTCATTTGAATTAACTACTTCAACAGTGAATATTCGAACAAAGGACAGCGAGCGAACAGGAGTACCCCATAGCATCCTTCTATTATACTAAAGATAAAAGCAGGGTAACTGCCTATTCGTAATTTTTTAATGCCAGAGCGTCCTCTAGGCTGCTGCAGTCAGAAATTTTCCATCCGCATGCCATCTGGCATTAGCGAGAATACACTTTTGATTAAAGAAAAACAAAATAGATGGTGCTGGGTTGATTAAAATTGGATTAGAAACAAGACAAAATTATTGTTTGAAATAGAAAAGGAACGCAGTAACCTCAATTAAATATTTAGTAATAAAGTGAAGCACAATATATATTTTACTTAAAACAAAAATATTGTTGCTATAAAAAATATATATTTCAAACAAGCAGATAAATCTAATAATTGTTTCAGCAAAAATTTGTTTTGTTCTTCTGTGTGCTATTTCTATTTGAGTTAATAAAATTTATTGTTTAACGTAAATATTCCATTCGATCAATTTTACAAAATTTTATTTGAAATAAACATATTGCTGTGTTTTAGACAACCCAATTTGCTGAGTGTATTTTGTGTTGCATATTTGCTGGTTACTTATTGGTTGTTTTCTTTGCTTAAACAGCTGTTGTTCAGTGTACCGAGAATTTTTCACAATTTATATTTTGTTTGGTACAAGTTTAGTTAAAGAGTTTATTGAATCATTTTAAATTATTTACGTGCTAAGTTTTTTTTTTTTTTAAATTATCCCATTTATTAATTTGTCTAGTGTGTTCACTAGTGTTGATTTAATGCTTATTCTATTAAATATTGTCGAAATGTTAATACGTCTGCGTTGTACGATTTTGAGAGAGGGATTATTGTAAGAAAAACAATTGGAGAATTTTGTTAAGGACTTCCTTGTTCGACTATTGACGTGAGTAGACGTATTTTTGTATATCTTTGTATGCCATTTTGTATTTAATTTTGATATTGTATTTTTCGTATTAATTGTCTTTTATATAGCCAATTAAGGAATTCTTATCATAATAATTGTTAATATATTGAAGTGTGCACTTTATAGATATAAGATCAATTATTATTTTTTGTTTAGGAAGATATACTTTTTTTTTGTTTTCCAATTTTGCTGTTTCATTTTTAATTATCAATCACCTTGTTTGGGCGAGTAGTAGCATTGTTCTTGCATTTAGTTTTTTTCTTTTTTGTAATTTTTTTTAGTAACTGTCCAGTCTTAGTTTCTTGTTAGTTTTGTGAAACCACGTGGATAAAAATTCAAAGGTTGTGTAAGATTTTGGATTATGTTTCTGAATAAACAAATCTGTTGCTTCGCATAGGACATAGCATTGTCTATTTTTTTTTTGAGCAAGTGCAGTTTTTATTTTAGGCCAGAACCTTCAGTTCAAGGTTTTTTTTTTCTGTGCAAGTTGTAATTTAACCCATTTAGAAAAATAAATTTTATAGTTAATTAGCGCCATTGGGTTAAAAAATTCTGTTCTTTTATTTTTATTTTAAACTTTTACAATTTTTCGGGTAATTAAAAAAATCTGATTTCATTCACTCACAATTTACAAAAGTTTTAATTCGCTAGGGTAACTCTGAGATTAATAGTTCTTTTGCGTCTTTTTTAATATTTTCCGTTGAGCTAGCTAATAATTTTATTTTTATTTTTTTCATTTTAAAATTCATTTTGTATTTTCATTTAAATTCAATCAGTACACAGTAATATATATCTCATTATTTCTATGAAATAATTAGTTATTTTAAGTATTACATACATTTGACCCAATAATTTTTTTTATTTGAGCCAAATATTTTATTTGTTTAATTTAATGGAATTAGATATTGTTAAAATAAACAAATTTTATTAATTAAATTATTTGCTTCATCCAACAATATATTATTGGCCCATATTTAAACAAAGATTTTAGTCAATACAACTAAAATTTGGTTTAAGTTAACCAAATGGAGTTTCTCAGTGTAGTATTTTTTTAAAATTTTTAAACTACTTTGTTTTGTTTTCAATTTTTTTAACAATTTTTACCAAATTTTATTCCCGTTTGTAACATTTTCATTTTTTTTCCAAACTCTTAATCTTTCTTAGCAATTTTAATTTTTTTGAACTGTTTTAACATTTTTGTTCTCCTCTTTTGCCCCACCCCCTCCGCCTCCTTTTTTTAATATTTTTTTTATTCATGACATAGGATTTACTCGTGACACATCTTAAGTTTTGTGCACACAGAAATGCTTAAAAAAACATTGGCAATTTTTCTACAGAAACTTCCATGGTTTTAATGTAAGAATGCCTCTTTCCAAAAAAGAAAAAAATTAATAAACCCCGAAAAGGTTTGTGTACGTTTTGACTATATAAAATTTATTTGCAACGTGTATATATATTAAATAAAAAATTAGTTATTTGTTAATTTTTTGCGTAATTCCTCGTCATAAAACAACATTAAAATATCGAGGATCCTGTCCCAAATCAATATTTATCTCCAGGAGAGAATCGAACCGTCTATTCTATTATTTTATGTTAACGCGCGTCGGTACACTTCCTCTGTAGATTTCTGTTTGTCCAAACGTATTTTATATAATATGTATGTCTGCACAGAAACGCACAAATATATCCGCGCAGAACAGTCTAGTCGCGGAGAAACGCGAATCACTGATACATATTTACTCATTTATACGCACACATAAACTCTCTCACTCCCTCCTCTATATAGAAACATCTGTTTGTATTCCCATAAAACAATGGATATGGGAAATGTTGACTGCGAGTAAATATACATTCAAATACAGACACACGTTGTACAACGTACGAACGTAAGGAGGGTTATGATATTTGCGTAGTACGCCGTGACATGTTGTTTTACTCCGTAATCTACTTAAATCTGACGGATTCACAGAAGCGGGGCAGATCGGCGTTTCACGAATTAAGTCATCTCTCTATTACAAAGAAAAAGGAAGATACTCGTTCGAATATGTACACTGAGAGAAATGAAATGCTTATTTCAACATTTTTCGTAGTGTCACGAATTTGAGCATTGATTTAACCATGTTGCATTTAAGTGAATCATATGCACCTATTTGAAACAAACGCATTTATATTGTTGCACACTTTAGAGCTAATTTAACAAGATTATAGTGTTCAGGCGTAACCAGTATTTTATCTTGTTGGTTTAATCCCACAAATTGTCGATTTGACATTTGAAAAAGGTGTTCTTTAAATATTTACTATCGGTGTTAACTCAATGATATGTAATATTTAATACTATTACATATAGGTGATCGCACATGCGTATAGTCAGTCAGTATCCAACCTCCGTAGCAATAAGACCTATGTTTGTAAGTTTCTGTAACATTAATATTGAATAATAAAGATAATATATATGTATATACTGCGCTATACATATAATATGGCGCAGTCAGAATAAAAAACAAACAAAATACAAAAAAAAAATCAGTGAAAGGAAGAAAAAGTGCAACAAATTATAAAAAAAAAGTGTCAGAAAGGAACAAAACAAAAAGGAGAATATATCTCAACCGAGAAGATGAAAATGGAAGGCGATCTAGCAAAAAATTGGAGGCAATTGAAAGAAGATTGGGAATTATATTCTACGCGAGTGGTTGCAGTAGGAAAACAGCCGAAATACAAGCAACGACCCTGTTACACTGTATAGGAAAGGAAGTTCGAGAAATTTTAAATAATATTGAAATTACGCTGGAAAACACATCGATCGACAGCCGGATGCATGAGCAAGACAGAAGACACGTTTCACCCAAGGGCCGCACAAGGATGGAAGATCATTGGAAGGAGGTGTCCGGCAAATTCAAATAAGATCGTTTGTAACGGTTTCGAACAATTCTAGAACAGGTCGGTGTACACATTGTAATTTTACGCATGCGCAAAACAGTTGTCCATCTTATGGTAAATTATGTGATAAATGTAATCGTAAAAATTCATTTTGCCTCTAATTGTTTAAGTAAAATCGATTAATATGATAAAACCAATTCCGTTGAAATTAATGATTATTTGGTGGGTAGTTTACGAAATCGGTAAATGCTGATAACGAATTTTGGTTAATGTTGTTATTAATGATTTATTATGAAACGTTAAATTGTACTTTCCTTTCAAATGTATGAATAAAACCTTTATAATTTTTTAGTTATGTTATTAAGCTAATATAAGTTTAGTATATAATTACGTAAATGCTTTTCTTCTATTACCTACCTGCTATAGTCTTCCTAATTAGGCAATATACAGGGCTTTCCACGGAACTGGCTGGTTAGAAGTTTTCCGGCTTAACGAAATTCCTCAGTTTTAAAAATTTTGGGTTTGCAACAATTTGGCACTTACTTTCTTTCTAAAATATTTTCACCTTTTTTGCACTTCCGGCCATTTGAAAACTGTAATAAACAAAACGAGTAATTTAAAAGAAAACTACTGAAGATGGGTATAGAGAATGCTACAGCAAATCGGCATAGAATTTAATTGTACATCCAAAAAATAGAAAAATGTATAGGGTGTTCTATTTGAAAAAATTAAGTTTTGCAACATTCGAAATTCTTGGATATGTCACTAATTTTTAAACACCCTGTATAATGTCACTGAATGTTTTTTCTACGTTTTGGTAAAACAATGTTAGTACTTGTTGATTTCAAAGTCGGAGATTTCTTGACACTTAAATCAAGTGAGAATTAATCAATTACATACAACAATGTAAATGCCAAAATTTTAACAAAAATCGTAAATCTTAGAAACAGTTGAAGATAGGTATAAGATACCCTAATGGTAATCGTCATAGAATTTATGGTAAATTCAAAATATAATAATATATAGGGTGTTCCATTAAAATAACAAAGTTCGTGGCGACTTCCGGTTAACCGGAAGTGCAAAAAGGTGAAAATATTTTAGAAAGAAAGTAAGTGCCAAATTGTTGCAAACCCCAAATTTTTAAAACTGAGGAATTTCGTTAAGCCGGAAAACTTCTAACCAGCCAGTTCCGTGGAAAACCCTGTATAGCTATGCGTTGCTGTCAATGGACTAATTGCTGAATGTGCGGGCGGATTTTTAATTTTATCGATAGATCCATCGATTACAGTATATCTCTGTTTAATACATTAATGATACAGTAATCGATGCATTCATCGATGAAATTAAAAACTCGCCCGATCAGTAACGTGATTTTAATCAAAATCGAAAATGGTTCCACTAACAAGAAAATCTTTTTCGTATAACCACCTAAAGGTGTTGAATTACATGCAAATAGTCATTCGATGAATACTACAGGTAGGTTAAATGAAAAATATAATTTTGAATTAACATTTTATAGTACTAACCAATATTATAAATTATAGAGACAATTATTACTTCGTGTGTCTACAACAAGTAACTGTGTTGGGATAATGTTGTTGTACTATTCAATTAGCAGGTAGAAATTGTTAATGGAAAATTAAGTACATGTTCAAAGAATCACGCGTAGTTTGTTTCTCATAACATTTATTATTATTCAATTAACTAACACAATTTAACATTTTTTTACGTATTGCATTAACACTAACATACCATTGCTCATATTGAAAAAGAAAAAGTGTTCAATACACCATTTTATTAGTTAATACAACACTTTTTTTCTCTCGGTGTATGTAACATTAAATAAATACGATCGCTGAGAGCAAGCTTCTGGTGTCGTACGCGCGAGAATTGGGTTGCCTCTCGAACGTATAGCGCAAAAACAAAACAATAATACGAAATCGCTACCATAAAAACTAAACTGCTCGGAAGGGCAGTAAAAGCCACATCGCACACAAGTCCGACCTAGCCGGGTGGTGACGCCTCCACCAAGAGTCGTTATGACGCGCCAGAAAGCGGAATTAAAATGGGGGTTGTGGCGCCAGCTTTCCTAACTAATGCGTAATGGGCATATCAAGATGCATGTAATAAAATTTTACTTGCGTTAATCTAAAATCGGAACCTTGTTTACTTCGTAAAATTCGCTTTGTAAGTACACAAGGGTGATTCTCAATATATGCGACAAACTTTAAGAGCTGATTCCTGAGGTTATTTTGATCATAAAAGTTCATATGAGTATATGTCCAAACGGTTTGGTTTTAAAATTATTGAATGTTTAATAATAAATTATGAACTATGATAACATACGATATAATATCACAGTTGGTTCTTCAAAAACTATTGTGTTGAGAGGAAATGTTTATTTGTCACATATTTATAAGAGTATTCATTCCAGTTTATTTGCCAGTTTTTGTTTTCTAAAATGAATTACACGAATGCTGAGATGTGTGAATGCATTTCGTTTACGGTCTTGCCAATGAAATTCGCGTGCTGCTAGACGGTCTTTATGAAGAAGATACCCGAACCGTATCATCGCCGCATCATTCAATATTTGCCCGTCTTCACCAACGTCTTAGTGAAACGGAAAAACGGACGACTGATAACGGGCACCCATTACAGTGAGAATTCCACAAGTTAAGAAATGGTACTAAATGAATTGAGGAACATCCTACTAACAGCACCAGAAAATTGCGTTTGCTTTAAACATTAGTCAGCCACAGTTTGGAGAATATTGAAAAGATCAATATTGTTGTATCCATATCACATCAACGGGTGTAGGCACTTTTGCCGGCAGATTTTCCGTAAAGAGTGGCTTTTTGTCAATGGATGCAACACAAAATCCTGACTATTTCGCTCAAATATTCTTCACCCATGAAGCTACTTTCTCTAGAAACGCGAATTATAATTGTTCAAAATAATCACATATAGACGAAGAAAATCCGCACGAACTAGTGAATGCCGTCATCAACAATAATTCTCTGTCAATGTGTGGGCCGGAATTGTTGGAGATCCATTGATAGGTCCACATTTTTTACCGATCGGGTTAAATGGCGAGGTAATAACCGCAATTTTCTTGAAGAGGAGCTACCATTACTGCTGGAAGAAGTTCCGTTGCAATTAAGATGACATATGTATTTATGCATGACGGTGTTCCAGCGCATTTTAGTTTAGTTGCTCGCGAGTTTTTGGACAATACGTATCCAGATCGGTGGATAGGACGGGGAGGTCCAACAACCGTGGCCTCCTCGGCCTCCAGACTTAAATTTTTTGGACTTTTTCTCTGGGTCACCTTAAATCATTAGTTTATATGACTCCCATTGAAATGTCGATGAACTGAGAAATCGTATTATGCAGCTTTTCAAACAATTCGAAATACCCCTGGTATTTAGAACGGACTCCCAGGCAATACGACGGAGGATAGAAGCTTGTAATTGCAGTTGGGGGCGGTCATTTTCAACAGTTAGTATAAGTTAATTTTGTTTTACTAATTATTTTTTTAATTTAGAATAAAATGGGTGTCTAGTTTACAGATTACT
The DNA here is from genome assembly GCA_004143645.1 of Protaetia brevitarsis. NCBI lineage: Eukaryota > Metazoa > Arthropoda > Insecta > Coleoptera > Scarabaeidae > Protaetia > Protaetia brevitarsis. The sequence continues at coordinate 84,617 of RXPK01001247.1, read as the reverse complement.
GTAATTACAGGTTTTGTAACACTATATCAAAAGCGAATACGAGGTATCGAAAAAGTAACGTATGTACTCCAATTATTAATCTTGATAAGTTGGTAAAAATTTTGAAAATCGTAAAACTGTTTGCATTGCCATAAAGTAATAGAAATATCTTCCAAATGGATTCTAAATGAAATTATTTCCCATTTTAAAATTTTAAAGATAGCTACGGCCCTCTATTTTACATCAGAAGCATGTGCGTATCTCTATAGGCAGAAAATCACAAATTATTTCTAATTTCACTTGGTTTTTGTTTCATTGCTCTATCTCATACCATTCAAAAGTTATCGGGGGGGGGGCTTTAAGACCTCACTGTATGTATATGCAGTAGTTTCACATCGCCACATTTGGGTGACATGGGTTTCAAACATGGCACCCAAGGAAATTCGCGGTGTCGCATAGGTGGGTGAAATTGTAACTAAAATTATTTGAATTTGTTTTCAAGCAAAAATCTAACCTACAAAGCCGTTCCATTCTGTCATTTTGACATTGATGTTGTGCAATTTTCTGTTTGTCAGTCTGTTTGAGTATGTAGGTTATTTTCGTACCCACTTTGCAATTATTAGTTGCACATATAACCGCCAAACGCCATCGCGAATTTCCTTAAAATGATAGACAAAACATCAATGGCGCCGACACTTAGTGAAACTACTGGTTAAGGTTTATACTGTTTGGTTACTGGTTTATACTGTGGAATTATTATTACTTTTGGAAAAGTTGGAATTAACAATCGATTCTCTAGCGTGGTTTTTTGTTTTGTGCGATGTTATTATTTGTTTTAGTAGAAAAAAAAAGATGCCAGATGTCTGTTATTGTCTACCTAGTTTCAAAATATCGCATAATAATAACGACGGAAAAAGCTGTTTCACTCCCCATGTCAAATATTCACCGGGAAAATTCGAACACCCGAATCTGTGCAACTGCATTATTCATTTTTGCACGGCACTCTATTAAATATTCGACGGCTTGTCACTCGACCAGATTCGCGCAGCGTCAGTTCCGACAGTTTCCGACAGAAAAGTTTATTATTCGGACGAAGAGGATCGCCCAACCCCTCTCCACACCCCCCTCCCCCTCCAGGCGGATTCAACAGTCGACGATTCGATGCAATATTAATGCATCGAACTGCATCGGCCACCCTGGCCAACCTGGGGGAGGGCCGGATATGCAAAATATATTGAAATATAAAGTGGGTAATTGTGTCGCTTCAATTATTAAAGCGCCAACTAGAGCTAGGAAGGACTAGATTGGTTGATTGGCAGCCTACCTGAAACTACCATTAAACCCTATTATATAATACATGGGACGCTGGAAATCCGGTCAAAATTTTAATGTCGCAGACGGATCCACCTTTGCCAGGTCGCCGGTCAGGTTAATTGTGTTAAATAATTCAGTCGTCAGCCGCTTTTTTTGTGTGAGGGTGGAAGGGAAGGAAATGGAGATCAGTATGGTGCAATGGGAGCCGTCAGTCCGCGAGTAAATGCTGAAACTTTATAGAGTACCACTGCACATTGGCTAGTTAGTTAGTTAGTTAGTTACTGGACGTGATTATGCATTTGACGTGTCGTATAATTGAGTCTAAATTTAGCAGATACGGTGTGCACGAGGTCGATATGTCGGCGAGTATATTAGTAATGACTGCTACAAAAGTAATCGAGACACGTCCGTCTCTCACGGAGGTTTGCTAGTGAATCCTATTGAATTGGAATTCTCTAACGGACTTCGATAGCGATTGTCGTTCGTCAGGGGGCAAACTGCCTTTGAAAAATCCGTTACTTTCACCGAAGTAAGGAGAATATAAGATATTTAATACATGAGAATGCCCATGTAACCAAATGGAATTGTGAAATGTTTAAACTAAATTGAAATAAATAATTAATGCAAAATTCTGGAATGACCTTACATTCATTATAAAATAAGGTAGTAGATATCTCTACATCATATTAAAAATACATTTTTTTATAAAATTTTCAATACTTATTACTTATGTTAAATTAACAATCTTAAAATTAATTATTGTACAAAGAGTATGCAACGTAGTATACACGTCGATTTTCGACGAAACAGAATTCCAGCAATTCTCCCTATCTTTCTGTTGACATATCAATGCACTTGGATTGCAATTTTTTTTTTTTAAGGGATGGTAATGCTTAAGCTATGTTTTTAGCTTATCAGACCCCCGCAGAGCCAAATCTCCCTCCTAATCAACATTAAGACCCCGGAAAAAACCGATTATCGTAATTGACCAGAGCGAGATTTGAACCCCGGACTCCGCACTGATAGCCAAGCGTGCAAGTCACTCGACTATCAGCCAGGCAAAATATAAAAGCATTATTAGCCTAAATTTAAGTAAAATAAGTACCCTGTAGCCCCATATTAAAGTTTTAACGCATCCATTTAATTGTATTTTTCCCAATGATGTAGAGACACCTACCCTTATTTTATAATGAATGTAAGGTGATTCCAGAATTTTGCGATAATTATTTATTTCAATTTAAATATTTCATAGTTCCATTTGGTCACATGGGCATTCTCATGCATCAAATATCTTTGGTGAAAGTAACGGATTTTTCAAAGGCAGTTTGCTCCCCCTGACGAACGACAATCGCTATCGAAGTCTGTTAGAGAATTCCAATTCAATAGGATTCACTAGCCAATTATATTCATACCAAAAATATTTAAAAAAATGTCAATTTATTGGATTATAACACAGAGAAATGATTGTTATAAAAACCAAACAATTGTAGAACAGTTAACTACAATTTATTCGTAAATATACGATTGGTACTATAAAATCTTAAAATTTTACTACAACTTGTAGTAAAATACCAGATTATTGGAACTTGTAGTATATTTTTCTAAACATTTGTAAATAAGCGTTGTATTTACTATTAACAATTTGTAACACTTACTAAACATATGTGTAACTCAAGCTTTTACAGTATTGTAGTAAAATTTTAACAACCATTATTATATTTTCTACAGCATGTAACTATTAGCTCAATAAATGTAGTAACTGTTTTACTATACTGTAATGTACATTATTGTTAAGTGTAATAGAATCTTAAACAATTTTGTAAATATCGTAAACGTAAAATGTAGTAATTTGTTTTTATAAAATGGTTTATATTTAATTAATCTACACGATTGAGATTAATATATAATATACATATATACTGCTGTGTTTCATAAGAGAAAAGCTACCAACCATATTGAAATGCAATTACTATTTTATGTACACACCTGTAAGTCCAGTATAATTTGGATTAATTCACACAAGTAGTCATGGAAGTTGAATATAATTTATCGTCTGACACTGTGCGATAGCTGGTATCCTAGGTAATATTTTAATTGAATGGGGAAGTAACTCAATGTGATTCGTATAAAGAAAATTCATGAAAATCCTTGTTACGTGTTGATAGTTTGAATGAAAAAGTCTTTAAAAAAAGTGTGTCATCTCTCATCAAATATAAATGAATTAAACCATATTGCGGGGGTATATCTGGTATCGAAGGGGATAAATTCACAAATTTGGTGTTTACTATATCTGGGTACTTGTTCTACATGGGAGTGTGCATGTGTTTGCTGTTCCGAGTTTAATCATACATCCTGTCTGTAACGAAGGAGATGAATATACGAGCGAATCTGGATTGTCACTACAAGGAAATCACATTCGGAGGTAGTCTGGCATCTGTATGAACCGATAAACGAGATATCTGGTCAAAACATTATTTAAATTATTATAATATAATATAATATAATATTTTGAGTTTTTATAAGTTGGCAAACGTGGTTGGTGGTTTTCTATTCTCTTATGATAGCGCGGGAGATTTAAAAGTTCATATTTGAATAAAAGAATCTAAATTATACTGAATAATTGATAATACTTGTTTGAATATATCCCAAATAATTATACTCACCTTGAGTAAGAGTTCTCATTCTATTTATATGTTTCTGATATAAACTTATTCATGAATTATACATGTTATTAATGGTTGCACTGTTTTATTAAAGAAAGTTATTTATTTATTTGCCTTTTGCCGTAAAGAGCATATAGCCGGGAAATCACAATAATACATTATGTATATTATACATTAAAGTTTGTGTGCTACTGAAGTAAAGTTGAGTGATTTTTCATTATACCTACCTACGACTCTAGCCATGGTTTCATCGAGATCTGCGCTTGTAGAATAGCTTCAAAAATTTGAAACGGTGATATACATGTTTTTAAGCAATACTTAGTCGAAATTAACATTAAAAAAAAATATGTTAATCAGCACTTTCCCTATTATCAAACTTATTACACAAAGATTATATCAAAAAAAAAATTATCATCATATTATATTTATTGAAAATTTTATTGTTTTCCTTACATAATAAATAAAAAATATAGCAGCACCATTACATTACAGCATTTCAAATACTTTTACATTGAAAGACAATCGCTATCGAAGTCCGTTAGAGAATTCCAATTCAGTAGGATTCACTAGCAAACCTCCGTGAGAGACGGACGTGTCTCGATTATATTTGTTTTAGTAGAAAAAAAAAGATGCCAGATGTCTGTTATTGTCTACCTAGTTTCAAAATATCGCATAATAATAACGACGGAAAAAGCTGTTTCACTCCCCATGTCAAATATTCACCGGGAAAATTCGAACACCCGAATCTGTGCAACTGCATTATTCATTTTTGCACGGCACTCTATTAAAGTCTCGATTATTTTTGTAAAATTTAACGGCTATTTTGATAAAATCCTGTTTATACCAAATTCTAATCTAAAAATGATGGTTTAATTGTTAAATAAATAAAGTTTATCACATTAATTTTATCCAAATTTACATATAACCATTCTCCAAAGACTATTTTCCCAAGAGAACCCCATCCGATGCCTGACCTGATCATACCTGTTCCTTCAACGGTGTATAACAATCCATTTTTAAGTTGACTTAAGTTATCGTTAACCACCCAAAATACCAAAAATAAAAGTGCTGACATAGTAGACTAATTCTTTATATACTCTTTTCCTGTTTCCATTAAACGTAAAACAATTTACCTGCTCTTTCAAGCTTTTTGATAAATTATTTTTTCTTTTACATCATCTACCTACCATTAATTCAATTAAATAATTAACAAACAATAAAAAGCATAACACACCTATTATATCCTTAGAAATAATTAAATTAAATTACGACCTATTTCTTTAACAACAACAACTCCCACCACCATGCCGAAAAAGACGAAGCGACGAATTAAGAGCAACCGCAAAGGCAAAAGGAAGCTTTCACGAAAGGAATAAAGAACTTTTGGCGCCATCAAGCTCCAAGATGCAACAGAACAAAAGCGCTAATAGCAGGCAACTAGATTAATAAACCCCGACTTGGACGATGGCGGTAGGCACTGCCGAAACAATGGGTGAAGTAGGTTGAAGACTAATTTCTGTAACGGCGCAATGGCAGACGGGCACTTCCTTAATTGTAATTGATGAGCTTTTGAGGGAATTTTCCGTATTTGTTTGTGTAACTCCGGTTACTCCCTGGATAATGGTCGAAGGGAAGTCGTTTTGAAAGGGTTTTGCACTTATAATGAGAATGTTGCTTAAATATTCAAAATCTCTTCATTCATTTAAATAAACACAACATTTTAGTGAGCCAGCAACATGGTTATGGATATAATAATTCAACACTTACTAGGATTCAGCCTTATATGAACATGTAATAAAAGCCTTGGAATCCGAAAAGTTTTGTGTGGGAACTTTTTGTGACCTTAGTCGCGCTTTCGGTTGTGGTGATCATGATATTTTGTTAACCAAACTAGAATGGTATGGAATTAGGGATGTAGTAGCACAATGGTTTAAATCATATTTGCGTGGTAGGCTCCAATTGGTAAAAATTCGGCATAAAACAGATGGCTGCATAAATAATTTTATTGTTTTACTTGTTGAAAGAAGAGTGCCTCAAGATAGTGTTTTGGGTCCTATACTTTTCTTAATTTTTAAATATCTTTGACGTTCTGGTTAATTACGAAATAATTACGTACGCTGATGATACTATGTGCTATTGTTTCAAGTAAAAATATCTTAGAAATGGAAAATCCGTCAAATGCAGCTTGGAAAGATATGGCAACATGATTTACTGACAACAAACTATATATTAAATGTAGATGAACACATTTTTATGTCGCTGGATATATAAATAAATCTGAATTTGAATTAAATTTGTAGAATGTACACCGACGCATTAGAATTTTTTTTCCCTTTAAACGTATTTTTAATGTTTCCCTATTTTTGCTATTATCTACTCATACCAATACCAATTTCTGGGAAATTTGTTTTTATTTTTGTAAACGAATTTAAGGCAGGCCATAATGTACATGCTAGCAACCGTTAAAATCCCCTCACAGCCTTGCGACGCAGTCTATTCCAAAAAAGTATGTCGTGGTGTGGAAAGTTGTTTTTGTTACTTCAAGGGTGAGCTGGCATGAGCTTCTTTGACAGTTCATGAATGTTTGTCTTTCAACTCAGAATGTTCTTCCAGACGTATGTATTTCCAAGGATTTTATGGATGATTCCACATCTGTTTTTGTCTCATCGTTGTTTTGTTCATTTTTATCAGTTTATTTGTTTGAAACCAACCATTCATTAGTACCCTCTCAGATTTTTTTTCCACTATTACCTTTCAATATAACTGAGGTATCATCTGCTTATAGTCTAGCCCTATAGCACACATTATAAATGAGTCTTTTTCAACTGGAACTTTTCCGGATTCACTTAAACAAGCTGTGGTTGTTCCAATTTATAAATCCGGTGATTTATACTGAAAAACTACAGACCTATTAGTCTATTAACAAGTTTTTTTCTAAATTATTTGAAAGAGTGGCATACAACCGATTGTTGGGGTTTCTCAATAAGTTTAACATCATAAACAAATGTCAGCATGGCTTCATTAAGGGTAAGAATACGGAAACTGCACTTTTCGAACTAACAAGCGGAATTTTAAATGCCTTGGAGAATAAACAAATAACTTTTGCTTACTTATTAGATCTGTCAAAAGCGTTTGATAGCATAAACCATTCCATACTTTTACAGAAGCTTGAGCACTATGGAGTGAGAGGTAACGCTTTAGCTTGGTTTTTATCGTACTTAAACGAGCGTAAACAAAAAGTGCATGTTAAAATTAAAAATGAGGCTGCTTTTTCAGATAACATGACCATAACAAAAGGTGTGCCACAAGGTAGCATACTAGGTCCATTACTATTTATCGTTTACTTTAATGATATTTATAATATCAAGCCCACCTCTCTTGTAAGTAACTTTTCAACTGTAAATTATGCGGACGATACTACTTTTTTAATCACTGGTAGTACACTAGATGAAGTTATCGATCTAGGCAGCACTTATCTAAATGCAATTGAAGAGTGGTTAACTATCAACCAGCTTAAAATTAACCACGATAAATCAAATGTCATCTTCTACAAATGTAACAAAATTCAAACTCTTCCAGAAGCTGTGAATATTAATAACTGTGAATATCCCGTCCGCACTTGTGTTAAGCTGCTGGGTCTTACAGTCGACGAAACCTTAAAATGGAAAGATCACGTCAATGTACTTTGTAAAAAACTATGTAGCTATTGCTTTGCGATTCGTCGACTTAGAGTAGTAAGTTGGCATGTGCTTCGTATTATGTATTATGGATGCTGCTACTCAAACATAAAATATGGAATCGTTGTTTGGGGTGGTGGTAGTGACTTAAACAGAGTTTTTTTTGATACAGAAAAAGATTTTACGTGTGATTAATAAATTCGAGTACTCTCAGTCTTGCAGAGGATTCTTCAAACAAACATTTTAACTGTATATGGTATTTACATTTTTGAATTGCTAATCTTCTTATTTAAAAACAAATATTTATTCGAGGATAATGAATTACAACATGAGTATTCTACAAGGTTTAAAACGATTATCGCTACCCAAGCATCGACTCACACTAAGTGAGAACAATTTAGAATATAATTGCCTGAGGTTCTATAACAAATTGCCATCGCATATTAAAACTGTAAAAAATTGTCAACATTTAAAAATTATGTATACAAATTATTACTAGAAATAGAGCCATATAATATAGAGGAATTTCTAACCTCAAATATACATTTATAAATTTTTGTTTTTGACCTGACGTTTGCATTGTTCCATTTGTATTGAAACACTGCAATAATAAAACTATTCTATTCTATTCTATTCTATTCTATGATATTCAGCGTTGGACAAGTAAATTCGTAAATATATGCTTATTATAAATGATATGGGGCCAGGCACTAAACCTTGCGGTACTCCTGCACTAATATAATTGAATTGCGAGTCCTGATACGTCTAACTTCCTAATTGCTCTTTATATGAAAAGTATGAGTGAAGTAGTTCATGCAACACTACCCTCACTCCACAATAACTACTACGGCATTCGGATTAGCACTTAAAACTTCAGTTATTTTAGCATAAATTCCTCCCAAAGATATCTCACCGAAAAACGATCAACCACAGTCCAGGAAATAAAAATGGGGCATTCCGACCTCCACGCAGAAATTCCCAAATCTTTGCCTCGTGCCCTTAATCTTTATTCATAACGCCCTTGTTTACGAACAGTCAACTCGCGCGGAAGAAATGGATCACTGCCTCTCGGAATCCGGCCCCCAATTTACAGACAGAGCCCTCCTCCTAGCGTCTCCCAAGATAAGACAAAAAAAAAATAGCATCGTGGTGGTGAAACAAGCAAATTGAGCTGTCTCCCGTCCGTAGGCGAAAACGTCTGGATATCTTAACCGCCAACGATGTTCGCGAATCTCGCCTAGGGGACTGCGAAGGGCAGGAAGAAGGGTGGTGTGGTGGGGTGGTTAGCGGTGCATCCCTCTCTCCTACACGTGTATCGTAAACGGGGATGTAAGGAAACGGAAGATTGTTTTTAATTAAGGGATGAAAAGAATAGTTAGCAAACGTTTTTCGAGATGATGGTTTAGGGCTGTGTGTGTGTGTATTGGGGTTCTTTCTTTTTGTAAAAGGAAAAGCAGATTGGAGGTAAAGCGGAGTGGATATAACGTAGCCTTGGGGGCACATGTTTTTTTTTTTTTATTCTTCTGGGGAAGAGAAAATTTCAGCAAGATAATGTTTTGGAAAAGTTTTGGTGAAGTAAAAACTCTTGCATCGTGTTTCGTCGTTGTATATTTCGATGGAATTTTAATGCGAAATTCGCAATACAAATTTTGCTTGAGGGAAGCGCAGCCCCTAAGCTTTTAGTTTCTCAAAAAACTACTGGCTGGCATGGTTTGAATTGATCTTTCCCTGCACTGCAATCATTAGGGTCTATTGAAGAGCAGATGTTATCTTAAAGTTCATCTAATATGTTCATATCCTTAAGGTAGTTGAATTTATTTATTAGGTCTTCTAGGAAAGAGCCAGCTTTACCAAAAGCTTCATACACCTGATGAGCAGAAAATATGTCCAACTATCTCCTCGTCTTCCAAACACAATAAGCATTCAGTTTTATATCAGAGTGCCCGATTCTATGTAAGGGCTTTCTGAATTTACAGTGACCTGCAAAGGCAAAGACGATTACCTCGATATTTTTACAGTCAATTTCTGTTGGTGCATGGCAAAGAGTGTATCTTTGTCATGCACCAACCAAGGCGGTTGATGTTCCAGTGTTGGAGCAATATCTGATCTGCCCAGAATTTGATTCGCTGTTTAGCCATCGTAGGTGGCCAAATAGGTTCTGGCAACACATCTTCTCATTTCCTAGAATGACTGAATGCTCAGATACCCAGATTAGAGATAGATCCACCCCCAATACGTTTAAGGTGTGTTCACAGCTCCAGATCAGTTTCTAGTTGCCTTTAGTGCTTTCAACATCGCCTGACTGGTGGTTCCTTGCTGCTTCTCTGCTTGGTTTTCGAGCACCATCCATAAACCTGCAGATGTGTGCTTGCGTCAGTGCTTTTTCGTTGCATCTACATTCCTCTCTATTTGGAAAGGAAATAGTGAAGCATGCATCCATCACTGGTCCGAAGCATTCCTAACGTTCCGTCAGAAGCAACTAATTTCAGCAGCTTCTTAACCACACATACATGAGTATATGGCGATTGATTCCCTATGTGCCATGTAATGGAACACCTAAAATTTGCAACAATATGCAAGTGTGGCAAGTCCAGAAGAGCTTGTAATGTCAATCATGGGTAGGAAGACATTGCTCCCATGATTGCCACACTCACGATCCTTTGAATGGAGTAAGTATTGCTGTGGCTCTGACTTGTGCGCATTTTTTCCACCAAATTATTGCTCCAGAGGTTATCGTTGGACGTATTACCATCACATAGGGCCAATGGATTGGAGATAGCCCTCAAGATTTCCCACATATCATTCAGCATGTCGTAGCAAGGGATAGCCTTGCAATGTGGCTTTCGATAAAACATCTAGATTTATTTTAAACTAACTTTTATCTATTTTCACATCTCACTGTTAGAACAGATGTTAATATTCTACTGAAAATTATTTCATGTCTTACCACAAATGTCGTGTAATTGCCAGGATTCGTATGTTGTTCAAAATCAATTAGCAAACCTATTTCTGTTCTCTATTCTATGACAAACTATTTCTCAATGAAATGTTATTTCTTCCAGAAATATGGATAAAAATTGTGAATTAAACTAAAAGATTTGACAGCTGTCAAAACAGATAAGACTTCACAAGCTCGATAATGTGTTAATTTTTTAAACGTAGGTAAATAGATACTCGACTGAAACCATAAATTGAATCTACAGGCTTAAATGTTAACTCTTACGCAAGCGCAAAAAAAGTTCGAATTAACTGTCAAAACAAATGTTGGTTACTAAAATGTTTGCCTTAATGAAAAAGTGTTAATTTTTCAATTCAAACATTTTGACTTACATCTAATTATTCCAAATTTGTAAGCTCGAGAAATTTTTACAGGTGTAAAATAAATCAAACTTGTTAAATTCACACTAGTTTCTTTCTTAATACCATAACAAACTATTTCTCAATAAAATTTTACTATTTTCAGAAATATAGACAAAAATTGTGAACTAAACTAAAAGATTTGACAGCTGTCAAAACTAATGTCGCTTAATAACACTTGACAAGCACTATAACGTGTTCATTAGCATTTCTCAGCACAGGCAAATAGGTACCGACCAGATAGAACCATAGAAAAACAATTATAAACTTTACAAAATTTGACAAGTGTTAAAAATTATTTTAGCAAATAAATGTGAAGCCAAAATTGTTAAAGCTGTAAAAAAAATTCCTCTTAGTCCATGATAAACTATTTCTCGATAAATGTAAATGAAAACTAAATTATGAATTGGCAGCTGTCAAAACATCAAATGTTGCTTAATAGAATTTAACAAGCGCACTATTAGTATTAATTTTCCGATACAAGTACATACATGTATTAACTTAATCCAAATTGTTTTGAATCCGTAAACTTCAGAAAGTTTGACAGGTATTGCAAATTATTTTGCTGAATATACGTAAAAATGAACCTTGTTAAATCCTCAATAGTTTTACTCTTAATTTCATGACGAGCTATTTCTCAATAGAATGTTATTTTTTCATAAATATGGATAAAATTTGAGAATTAAACTAAAAGATTTGATAGGTGTCAAAAAAAATCTCGCTTAATAAGGCTTTACAAACAAAATGATGTGTTGATTTTTCAACACAGGTAAATAGGTATTCTGACTAAAATTATAAATCGAATCTATGGACTTCACAAAATTTGACTAGTGTTGAAAATGATTTTGCTAAATAAATGTGAAGCCAAGCTTGTTAAATCTGTACAATTTGTATCCTTTTAATGCATGACAAACTATTTCAAGATAAAATATGTAAATTTTTTTGAATAAATATAGGCGAGGAAGTGTGAATTAAACTAAAGAGTTTGGCAGGTGTCAAAATCCACATAATTTGTCTCAACAATCTATTTCATCGATAAGATGTTATTCCCTTCTGTTTTTTTTGAGCTTGTTGTAATCCTTGTTTCTTTTAAACTAATCGCTAATTTTGTGTTGCTTGTTATCTGTGGTGAATAGGATTCAGTGTAGTTGTGAAGTTGATAAACATGATAATCGTAATAAATTAGTGTTAAAGAAATATTTTATCTGTATCACGAAAATGAAATATGTTATACTAAAGAATGGATAAATACTGGTTAAACGTATCAAAGTCACAAAAGTTAAAGTTTCTCTGACATTCAAATGATAAAGGCTTCTTCTGTGATTGTCGAGAATGTAAAGCAAATAAGATGTTTATCAATTTTATGATTCATGAAATAACGAGTGCTGACTGCTTAATTTAAATAATTTGTTTTTTTTACACTTTCAGTGGTATTCCTTAAACTAATATATTTTTTCCATATCTATAGACTATTCACTTAAGATTATCTAGAATCTACAACATACATATTTATAATTTACCGCCAATTCGTACATTTTCCAACCGTTTTCGGGAAAACTCTCATTGTTCCTCTTTCTATGATTCCGGTCCGCTGATTTTAATTAATTAATCCGTCGACTCGCTCGCTTTCAACGCCCCCCTCCCTCTCTGACCTCCCTTACCACCAGCCGCTTTCAGCATTCCGGAGATTCGACTAACTCCTGGATTTGTTAGTCTTTTTGCGTTTGGGCGATTTTGAAAAATCGTTACTAAATGATATGTTGGCGAAACGATTGCACGTGGTTCTAAATAAAACTTCAGTGGATATTTTTTTGGAAAAGCAATGTTTCCGAGTTCAAGTACCAGTGTGTTCAGAAAATAATACACACTACCAAATTATTTTCTGTACTGTAGTACAATATTTAATCGCTTAGTGCATCAGCTGTGCTGCAAAACCAATGAAAGTTGATAACAATAATAAAAAATACGACAACTTCCTCATTTTCTACCCATTTTTCCACAAACTGCGCTGGTTCGTCAAACTCCACGTGTCAACTGTAAATTATATATGTACAATCAAAATATAAATTTATATACACACTGTAAGAATTCGAAATTCCATCCTGTATAATGCGAGAATTTAAATTCATTTTATTAACACGTAGTTGATAGGTACCGTGGCATTGGCTGAGTAGCGTCTGCCTAACAGGAAACAAAAGTCTATTTTCGATTAAAGACTCGCGTAATTAAAATAATATGGTATTACTTTGTATGTTATCTGCCTCTTTGTTTATTGTATGTTACATTTGCCGTTCAGCAATTCCCACGGTCCTCTCAAGTAGGACGTCTGAAAGTCAGAAAAATAACGCCTTCAGTCATACTTGCGCCCTCCTGTGAAGAGAAGCGAAACTAGTTATCGGTGCGAATTGACGTCACAATCAAAGTTTATAAAAACCCTTAACATTGCGGTTTACAATTAATTAGTTCGCGGTCCTTCAATTTAGCTTCAGGAATAAGCACGCGTCCCCTTCGTCGAGTGTTTCTAATTCTTAAAATTAAAACTTCTCATCTTAAAATTTTGCATTTAAAATTAAGCCTAAAAAATCGAGAACAGGAATCAAAAGCTTTCCTCGAGAGGTGATTAATGATTTTGTACTAAAACCGTTTAAATTCCCCTTCTATTTTGCTTAAATTTTTGTGCGTGTTGTGTAAAGTTATGTGCCTTAAAATTTGGATTACGAGAAGAATTATTTTTTCCCACATCGGCTGGTAAGATGTTCAAAATTTCTGCTTAAAACTAACCAATGCAATTACGTGAAAACCGTAACTCGTTCGCTCTCTCTCTCTCTCCTTAATGAAAATTTGTAAGGAAAATTTACCTGAGCTTATGTTAATCAACAGTATAAAATTTTAAAATATTCAACAATACAAAATTTGTGTTTTGTTTCCTTTTGTTCACTTGTTATTTTATTTAATTGTGTAGTTTGTTAGATTATTTCCAATGTCTCAAATATTCAATATATAATTGTTAAAAAATATAAGTCGTTCTATTATTTCGCCATTTAAAAGAAGTTCAGTTGAACCCTTAGTAAAGACCCGGAGAGGAAGACAATTTTGTAAGAGAAAGCCGACGAGAAGGGAAAATCAGCAATCTTTAGGCTAACTAACGGCCCTGCTTCGACTGACGGTGGAAAACACAGTTGGGAAACATCTTTGGCTAAAATTACTAAAACCATTCGCTACCGAACAAAAAGTTTGTTTCCCAGCAGTGGCTCGCCGGTCAAAAGAGCAGGAGGGGTTGTCTGCGAGACGGAATTTGGCTTTGTCTTATTTGAATTTGGGCTGGCCATCCCCAAAAGTTCCAGACAAGAAAACCCGTTCCGTTACAACACTTCTCTCAGGATATGATAGTGAAAGAATGAATTACATTTCGTTCAAAAATATATAAAATATAAATTAACTCATCTGATAGTTTTTTTTTAGTATTTGATGTTGAATGTTTATTATTGTTTTTTAATTATTATTATTGCTCTGAATTTATTATACAGCGTCGTTTTCTACGTAAAAGCCCTTTTTTGAGAGATAAGAAAAACAAATTATTTAATTTAATGGTGGTAGGAGATCATTCTGATAAATTTATTCTTATGTAATATGATTACACAAATACATGTAAAAAAAAAACAAAAAATTAACCTATTTCTCTTCTTTTGTTGCAGGTAAGCTACAAACGCTGTTAAACATTTTTTTCCTGTCGGTAAGTTAGTTAAAAGCAATTTCCTGTATGCTGATGTATTCCTAGTCAATGAATTCGGTATTTAATTTGACTAATTAGGTGCCAAATTTAAATTTCAGTATTCAATTCGATTTAATGTTACCACTTGACAAATTTATGCTTGCTCATCCTAAAAATTGCATAATCAGTTAGGATATCCATAAAAAACATATACAGCGTGTCCGCGAAGTAACGCACAATCTTTCTTGTATGTATTTATATTTTTTTCCCTCCTCAATTTGTCGTCAATTATATTTCTATAATATAAAAAGCACTATTGAATATTACGTATAATGTGTCGGCTCAAGATATTGTACTCTATCTATTTCAATTGTGATTTCAACTTAACTCGTATCCGATTCAATTACTTCAGTATAGTCTGCCTGTATATATCTTATTCAAGACCGTTGGAAATTTCATGAGACCAACTCCAGTTACAATTACTTCCAATTTGTAGCCCGATCGATTGTTCGGGAAACTGGACTAGAATCGGCAACGCGGCTAACGTAATAAGTGGACCCCAATTACGGTTCTCTACTTACGGAACGAACAGAAAGTTGTTCTATTCTAACGGATTGAGTTGTGACTGCTTACGTTTCCTAATACTGGAATATTGATATCGTATCTTTATAATTTCATTTGTATATAGAGATGTGTTTAAGCACAGGGTCGGCTTCTAGTTAAAAATAGAGATATCAAGGTGATATTTTCGATTTTGGTTTTAATCGTTTAAAGCTGCAATATTTTACTTTAAATGACAGTTATCCTAAGACGCCCTGTATAAGGAAATTTCATTCAATACGGTCCTGCTTTTTTTACGGATTTCTATATGCTATGCTATAAAAAAGAGGTAATTAATACTCAATTATTTCCAAGAATATCTAGGTAGAAGTTGCCTATTAATAAGTAGTTTTCGTTGGGATTTTGTTATCATTGTGAGCACGTTAATTTCACAGGTAATAAATCACAATTGAGTGTGTGAATAGAGCACACGTGATATTAATATTAATAATTACGATTCCATGTCAATTAGTTCTAATCCAAACCAGTAATATCGTGTTATGAATGTTTAGGAATTCAATTATAGATATTACGCGCACATTTGTGGTAATCAAGGTGTGTTATCTACGCTCCCAAATACCAAGCGTTGTGGGGATGGATGCCGTCAAATTGTTGAACGAGAAAGATAATTCATCGTTCTGATATTCATTAATTTTTTTTTTATCAAAAAGTATTATTTATGACAAAGTTTCGGAGAGGTTTTAGAAATTTGAGTCGAAAGGTGAGGGCAGTACAGGGGCGGTTTTTGTTGTTTATAATAGGGGCATTGAAATATGTAGTTAAAAGTTTAAATTAGGGCATCATTGTAATAAGTTTCAAGCAGAATTAGTTGCAATAAATCAAGCAGCACGTTATATTGATCGCGATTAGGAATTTATACGGGACATGTGAGTTATAACTGATACGTTCCGAAATTTAAACAATTCGATTGATTTGTTATTAGATGCTATATGGGATATGTTGCGTTCTTTGGACTAGGGCTTACGTAGGTACGATCATTAATGAGAGGACAGACCAATAAAAAGCGAAAGAGGCGCTATCTAGGGGGGATACTGCGATAATTGGGTATGGATTAATTTTGGCTAGCGTAGTTAAAATAGCTATCTATATGACAAGTTGCGAAATAGAAGTATTTTAGGCACGCGACGTGAAATTGACAACATTGGTCAACACGTCAAGTGCCTAAAACATTTCTTTCGCAACGAGTTGCATACATACATGTTTTTTTTTTTTACAATCGCCAAAAATTTTGGAGGATTGCAAATTATTTTGACATTAATAATTAGCGAGTACAACAAAGTAGATATATTGTTACAAAAAAAAAAAATGAGTGATTTCGAAATAATTTGTCGTATCAGGCGGTAGACTTAATAAAGATTAACGGTAATTTTAAATCATATTTATGTAGAATTAGGAGGGTTAATGATTCGCGTTGTGAATGTGGTGGAGTAGATACAGCGAGGCATGTTTTATTTGAATGTTCACTCACTGATAAGTGGCGGTCGCATGCCGAAGTAAGAATTAGATAAGTTACGACATGATATTTAGATAGGTATTTATGAATAAATACTTTAGTGGTCTGAATTAGTGTTAAATTATAGTTTTTAGCATTCGATTGTGTCGACCATGGTATACTGTGTGCTAAACTTGAAGCTGTGGGTATAAGAGGTGTTGGACTAAGATTAATAACATCGTACCTGCAAAATAGAAAACAAAGACTGGTAAACAATACTAATGGTAAATTCTCAAACTGGGCGTCGTCATCAAGAGGAGTACCACAAGGATCGGTGTTGGGACCTCTTTTGTTTTTAGTCTATGTTAATGAGCTACCAAACTAAGCTGGATGTAAAACGGTGCTCTACGCTGACGAATCAACGGTGGTCTTGAGGTCTGAATTGGAGACAGTTAGTGCTGGGGTGAAGTCTGTATTGGGGACTTTTGATGAATGGTGTACGCAACATAACCTAAAACTCAACATCGAAAAGACAACTATTATGCATTTCACCTATTTTAAGCAAGAGCCAATCACCATTGATTATCAAGAGAAACAATTAGAGACGCAAGATACTGTTAAATTTTTAGGACTGCAACTTGACATGCAGTTGAATTGGAAGAACCACATTGACTATCTAGCAGGGAAAATCTCTTCGTTGTGCTATGCTCTACGAATAATATCGAAATACGTAAATGAAAGTGCCAGCCTGACAGCTTACCATGCATATGTGTGTTCTCACCTCAGATATGGTATAGTGTTCTGGGGAAATTCAACTGATGTCTACAGAATCTTCGCATGCATCAGAGCCATGTTTCATCTGAAAAAAAGGGAATCATGCAAAAAAATATTCCAACAAAAAAATATACTTACCTTAACAAGCCTTTACATGATAGAATGTGTTGTGTTTGTGAAAAAAAACTTTAACTTCTTCACCGAACGTCAGCTGGAGCATGCCTATAATACCAGAGGGATAAAAAATGGGTACCTACTTCCGATACAGACAATAAAGGCCACTGTTAATAAAAGTGCTATCGTACAAATGATCAAAGTTTTTAATCATTTACCGACAAACATAAAAGACTTACCTTTACGATTACTGAAACAAAAATTACAAAATATATTAGTAGTCAATGCCTTTTATGATTTACAAGAGTTTTTTACCTACAAATTTCAATAAAATTACTGAGTTATTTTTTAAATAGTTCACATAATCTCATTTTTTAATCTCTGCAATATTTGTTCCATTTGTTTGTATGTATATGTTTATATCTGTATGTAAGTTTACACCTTCTATGTAAATTGACGTGTTCAACACATTTATATGTATTATTGAATAAATTGCTATATTATTATTATTATAGTATATTATTCACTGGCCATCGGTAACAAAAGCAGTCCCTCCCAGACAAAGGTTTTTCCATGGGCCCAAATATAATAACAACACTGGTCAACAGTGAAATTGCTTCTTAGGTGAAAGTACCCAATCCCGAATGAATTCAACGTGCTGAACATGAATATCACATTGAAAAAAGTTGATTGGCTCACGTTCCAGAGATATTGACGTTTTGTCCATTGTATAGATGCTATTGCATAATGTAATGCAATTTAGTGAAAAATTACGAAATTTTGCGTCATATTGAATCACCCCTTCATGCAAAGAAGTTAATGCAGCATTTGCTGTAAGTTTCCATTGAGAGTGTTGCGAAATTGATTGCGCAATATCAAGCAATAGCTAATTATAGTTTATTTATAAATGGCCGACGTGACAAATTAACTCGTGCAATGTCCGTTCATTCGCGCATATTTTTCGAAGCTCTAGCATACACAAGTGATTGCTATAGTGTAAAGTAACTAAACAGTAGCAATGCCTCGTAACTGTGTTAATAGTGCAAATAACTTCTGTTATATTTGCGGAGAAGTGACATTTGCTGCACAGAAAAAGAACATCAGTGCAACAGTTAAGAAAGCGTATCATTTGTATTTTGGTTGCAAGATAGGCGACCAGGACAAAGACTGGGCCCCACACGTATGCTGCCGCACTTGTGCCGTAAATCTTTCACAGTGGCTTAATGGCAAAAGGAAGGCAATGCCATTTGCTGTGCCCATGATTTGGAGGGAGCCCACCAATCACGTTGACGACTGTTATTTCTATATGGTACCACCAGCTTCTGGAGGCATCACCAAGAAGAAGAAATGGACAGTTGAATACCCTAACATACCATCTGCTCTGCGACCTGTCTCTCATGGCGAAGGACTCCCAATTCCAGAACCTCCTACAGATTTTTCTATCAGTTCAGACGATGAGGATGGCCATGCGTCGGCGAGTTCTCCTCAACGTGGCAGTAAGGATGATAACTTTTCGTGCTTTGACCACCACACACCACATAAAATTACCCAGGATGAAATGAACGATCTTGTTCACGATTTGGATCTGTCGAAAAGCAAAGCGGAGATACTGGCCTCAAGACTTCGACAGTGGAATCTTCTGGAACAGAATGTCCGAGTGACTTCATTTCGCACTCGCCATCAGCTCTTCGAATCTTTCTTTAAGAAAGAAGAAAGCCTTGTGTTCTGCTGCGATATTGATGGTCTACTACAAGCTCTCGGTATTGCACATGATCCCCACGAATGGTGGCTGTTTATAGACGCTTCAAAACTGAGCCTAAAGGCGGTTTTGTTGAAAAATGGGAACCAGCTTCTATCCATACCTATTGCACATGCGGTCTACATGAAGGAGACTTACGGCAATCTAAAGCAGCTACTGGAGGCGATTAACTACAGCAAGTATGGCTGGCAGATATGTTCTGACCTGAAGGTAGTATCTCTGTTGATGGGTTTGCAGCAGGGATATACAAAGTACTGCTGTTTTCTTTGTCTGTGGGACAGCAGAGCAATCGATTTGCACTACATCAAGAAAGACTGGCCTCCGAGAGCATTTTTTAAGCCTGGAGAACGAATGTACAGCACCCACCATTGGCACAGCACACAAAATCATCATTCCTCCTTTACACATCAAGCTCGGTCTTGTCAAAAACTTGGTAAAAGCCATGGATAAGAATGGACCTGCATTCAAGTACTGCATGAAAAATTCCCTCGACTCAGTGAAGCCAAAATTAAAGAGGGCATCTTTGTGGGGCCTCAAATTAGACAGCTCTTCCGACACTCCAAGTTTGAGGAACTTCTTCAAGGTAAAGAAAAACAGGTTTGGGATGCATTCTATCAAGTGGCAGCAAACTTCCTGGGAATGACAAGGCAGAAAATTACAAGTGTCTGGTTGAGGATATGTTGGCTTTGTTTCATGAATTCGGCTGCAATATGTCCATAAAGATCCACTTTCTTGATTCCCACTTAGATTTCTTTCCTGATAACTGCGGGCAGGTCAGCGATGAGCACGGCGAACGCTTTCATCAGGACATTGCCACCATGGAGCAACGGTACCAAGGCAAATGGTCTACGTCAATGCTAGCTGACTATTGTTGGACAATCAGTAGAGATGCTCCACAAGTCCACTACAAACGGCAGGCCAAAAGAAGTCGAAAGCCAGAAGCAGACTAATGTTTTCTTACCATGTATTATTAATATTGACAAGTACACTTTTTCTGAAATATGCGTACATTTTACAGAAAACCCGTAGCCAATTCAGCTTTTTCTTAGTCATTTTCGTGTTCAGCACATTGAATTCATTAAGAAATGACTATTTTCAGCTTGGAAGCATGAACTTTTCGAAAATTTGTTGCCCGGTGCAATCGATAGCTGACCGATTTACAGCAGACTAGCGATTATGTGAACTAATCACATTTTGGTTGTTTACATATTTCACCGCTTTACATAAAACAGTATTCATATAATTGCGAGTCTACTGCATTATATTTTTTGTTATTGAAAATATTTTGTTAGAGTAAGTACATCTTAATTCTAATAGAATCCATGTATAGTACTTAGGTAGCCTCGTGCAATACCTCTAGGTGGGGGGATGGAATTGTAACTAGTTAGCTTTTCACAAATAAAGTGTAGGTTGGATTTTATTACACTCTGATTTTTTTTTTTTGACTTGACATTCCTCAAACACCCCACCATCCATCTCCATAATTACGTATTAATAAATGCAGAAGTTTCAAACAGTACCACCGTAAACAAACCGTGTATAAAAGGACTTTTATACGCGCAACAAACAGCCGAAGCGTGTCTGTCGCACATTTCACGGCTAGCAATTCTTCCTCTAAAAGGTTCGGGAGCGTAGTCGATTCCCACAGGGACGCGTACAGCACAGAGACTGCAGCCTGCATATTCATCGTCACGTGTATCTGAACCAGCGGGCGACTGAGTATTCCAGCAGACGTACAACATCCTGAGCGGTCGATTGATTCCCTAGTCCTATTTACCGTCTATCTCTTTTTCCTTATACAGTTTCTGCCTTTGACACCGCCACTCGTAGTCGCGTTAATGAACAATTCAAGTGGAGAAGGGGTGGGGGTACTGTGGAGGGGGTACTGCTGAGTGAAGCAGGAAACAACGAACGCTTCGAGTTGCGACAGATAGATCGCTTTTAATTATTATTATGATGGGAAAGTCTAGCACTGTGGAAAGTGAAGAGGCAAAAAGGGGATAGGAAGAAGTACAAAAAAAAAAAAAAAAAAAAAACACCGCCGCTGCAAGAGGGTGAAAGATAGGTAGCGAGTTGAATGACGCCGGTGAAACAGCCCTTAAATTTTATCATTTCCTCTGCGGAGGAGCAAACATCAGTCGTTATTGCTGCCACTGCAGAACAGACAAGCGTAGTAGTAGAGGAGTGTAGTGCCAGCGATGGTGGGGGGAGATCTGATAGAGAGGTAGGAAGTGGAGGGGTTCTGAGTGGGACGGATGATTCTTTGATCGTGAAATTAGAACGAGATATCGCTGGAGTTGACGATGCCTGTGGGATGAGCTTGTACAATTGTTTTCTAAGCTATCCAAATCCTTCACAAATAGGAAACATCGGAAAGAAGCACTACCCATTTTTTTCTGGCCAATCGCCCAATTTAGGTTGCCGACACTCTGTACCTCTGTGGCTTTTCACGCGTACCATCAACTACCCCAAACTGCGCATTTATAAAGCAATATATTAAATAATCGACAGTTGACCAAAACAATACTGGATGAAATGGTGAGAGAAGGGAAGAAAATGGGACTGAAGATAAATTAAGGGAAAACGAAATTAATGAGACTAGACACGAAATGAGAAAGTAAAAATAATTCAGTTAAAATAGGAAAGGTGAACAGATTTTAGTATTAAGGAGTGACAATAACAAATGACGGGAGCAGGGACGCAGAAATAAAGAGAAAGAATAACCAATATGAACAAGGCCTATCAAGTAAATAGAAAACTTCTTAAAAAGTAAATATTGGAAGAGAACAAAATGGAATTTATAAGACTATAATACAATCGATAGTACTATACGCTGCAGAGATAATAACGATGACAAGAAACAAGAAGAGGAGCTTAGGATACAAGAAAGAAAAATACTAAGAACAATATTAGGCCCAATAAAAATGGACAACGGTGAATATAGAAGAAGAACCAATTATGAATTAACAAACGAGCTGATGGAAGGTGACGTGGTTAAAAAAATTAAGAGGCAAAGAATAAAATGGTTGGGACACGTGTGGAGGGCCGGGAATGGTGCTGTAATCCGCAGTATCTTGGAGGAGGCAGAAGAGGAAGAGGCAGGCCTAGATCTACATGGCTACAAGAAGTTAAAGAAGACCTTAACAAAGCCGGTATGCATCGATGGCAGGAGAAGACACAGGACAGGGACGGGTGGAGGGATGTGTGTGAGAGGATATAGGAGAGGATGGGGATTGATCTACGCGTATTTTGAAGATCTAGAAAGCTCTAGAAGCGGCGATACCCCGTTGGGGTTCTTAGCCATTATATATATATATATATATATTAAATAATAACATTGCGTAGAAATGTTTACATAATCTTACCCATATCAAGATTTATTAGATCTGTAATTAAACACAAACCTTCGAAAAGTCACGTATTAGATGTTTGTATAAAACGCAGATTTTGCTTGCGCTACGAGTGGCGGGTTTATTACAAATACCACGCAAAGGTGTAGATGAAACTCTAGAAGATTTTATCCACTCTTTATATCACGAGTATTTGAAAGCGTCGAAAATCTCGGTAAAGAAAACCGATATATTAGATTAGAGTTGGGGTGGCGCATTATCCTGTTTCACAGCGTCCTTTTCAGGTCTGTTGTGATTCCCTCTTTTTTTCGCCTAATTTCGCCTACTTAATTAAGACTATCATCTTTGAAAGCGGCTTCTTTATGTAGCTGCTGGTTCTGGGGTTTCCCACAGCAGCATTAGAACAGTACATGAGCTGGTGTTTCTTCTTCCTCTTGGCAAAATTTGCAAGTCGCATCATCTACCAGACCCAAGTTGTACATGAACTATTTCGTGTACAATGACCCGTCAGAAGATATAATTTTGACAGTTTTTCTGTCTTTAATAAGGTCTGGGACTTCTTCCCAGATCCTCCCAGAGTAAGGTTTTTGCCATGGTTTTCCCTTACTCCGTGGCCATTGATTTTATATAAGTATATTATATGTAATCAGTGGCCTTGGCGAATACTGGGAGATAATGAAAGTCGTTCCATGGGAGCATTTAATAATAACTGATAGCTGACTGATTTACAGTAGACTCGCGATTATGTGAACTAATCACATTTTACATATCTTATCATTTCTCAAAAGTAGTGTTCATATGGTCGTGAGGCTACTGTATTATATTTTTGTTACTAAGAATCATAGGGAAATTATTTAGTTAGAGTAGGATCATTTCAATTGTTATGGAACCCATATAGTACTTAGAATAGGTAGGCTCGTGTAGTACCTTTTTTAGGTGGAGCATGGGGTTGGGATGATTTGTAATAGTTTAGTTTTCATAAATAAAGTGTCTTTACTCGGTAGGTTTTTAATAATTTCAGACGTCTGTTCCTTTAGTTAACCGGCTGATGGTCTAGTGGCTTGCACGCTTGGCTATCAGTCCCGAGGTCCTTGGTTCGAGCCTGACGGACTGCTCTCAGAGTGAGATTTTCGTGGTTTTCCTCACTCCTTGGCGAATGATGAGAGACAAATATCTTAAATCACTTTTCACGGGCGCAGGCGTAATGACAAGTCATGGTTCGGCGGATGCCCTCTGTAATTGGCGAAAGCTGTTAGGGGATGCCAAGGCATGAATTAGTATTATTATTATTATTAGAAGCTACAGATCAGCAGGAAGCATCTTTGTAACATAGTAAATCTTCCAGTAGGACTTCGAAAGAACACCTACAGAAACTTGGTACAAAAAAAAACTGCAGACTATACAATAGATTGTCAGAAACTGCTTACCACATTCTGTGTAAATGCAAATCTCTGTACACAAAAAAATGGGCAAGTTTGTACAGGTTGGTACAAAGTACCAGGATACTGGAATAACTGGTATAATTTAATTTAATGGGGAAAAGAAATGGGAGATTAAAAACAAAAAGCCAATAGGGCTGCGTTACCTTCCATCACAATTCCTTTATATGTTACAAATTCAAATCACTTGAAGCCTGTCTTATTGATACTTCAGGGTTAATATCAAAGTAAAATATGTTGGTTTGTCTTTGCTGTTGTCTTAACTGCTCGAGTGGAAATAAGAGAATCAATAGGGATGGTACAATGAGCACCTGGCTCAAGTGCCCACCCTAACTTGAATGAATGAATGAATGCTGTTTTCTTCTAGCCCTTTTACGTTGAAGGGATATTTCATTTCGTGGTAAAATATTCCGCAATACCAACATTCTCTTATAACCACAAGTTTTGCTCGCAAGATCCCTCGAAATGGTTTCACTTTTTTCCGAGCATTAGAGTTTAAATATAAACATTCTCATTCCCTACACCCTCTCCCATTAAATCAAACCGCCACAGCGCATAAATCTTCTGTATTTTTAATATCGCCACCGGCTATACAAATTGCACCTCGTACGACCGACTTGGCCTGACTCCAACGTTTCCCCCCCTCGAAGATTTATAACGGACACCTATCTGGGCGATTCCGCACAGCATCCACATTACCAATTCATTTTCCGTCGGCCATTTATAAACGCTTTCGCACAGAGCTATGGTATTGCAAAATTCACCGTCTTAGAAATGCTACCCAGTCCAAAGATCTATTTTTAATACGACTAAGGCGATATGGCAAAACTGCTCGTGTGTCTATGTAAGGAAAGGGAGGAATGGGGAGGGGAGATATCCGCTTATTATAGATGTACTACTTCGTAAATTGAACAGCTAACCCCTAAAGTGGAGTACCATACACCTAGTTGATCCCCTGGACATTTGCAAGGTAATGCAGTTAATGTGTTTGGAATACCAGAGACAACATGGACGCATATGTAACTGATCACTGGTCACGTGCCGGAACTTACTGAGTTTGTGTTGGTAGTAATGCATATGGGATGTTAATATCGTTAGCGTCTGAGCCCACGTCAATTATATACGGATTCGGATTTTGGGGAGGGGGGATGAGCTGGTTGTGAATTGATTTAGTGAAATGAAATTTGCGGATAATTGACAAGTAAGACTTGTTTGTCCAATGTTATGATATTGATTTGGAATAGATGGATTGAATAAGTAGTTTTTCCATGGTGAATAAAAAAGATAAGAATGAAATATTGTAAAACTGTAACAGAAAATCCTGCGGTAGGATTCGAACACCGAACGCTTTGGCCAACGCAATCAGTAGTTCACACACGTTATATAAAGAAAATTCTTAGGCTAAGAGTTAATTTAAATTCAAGAAAAGTTTTACAGTTACAAAAAAAAATAAACTACTAAAATAAATCTAAATATTTGACTTGATTATACTTGTGGTGAACAAACCACCCTGTATATTACAGGCCGATATACAATCGGTTGATGTTTTAGGGAAATATTTTGAATTCGTTAAAAGAAAACTGAAAAGATATATGAATACTAAAGTTAAACTATTTTACTGAACTAGTGATAGCCTCCGATCCTTGGTATAACATAAATAATTTACAGTATCGTTGAATAAAGCAATAAAAAATAACCGAATGATCGGGGTTAGTTACTTACTAATGAAAATTTTAAACGCGGACAAAATTTACAAATAAAAAGAAAGCGTGCAACTTAGCTTTTGTTCTCAATCTGCTGTTTCGGCCATGGAGATCCTCTCCGATCCGAACAGATCGTAGCCTCTGGGCTGACTCGGTAATGCCCGAAGCAGATGGTCCACTGACTTTCTAAAGGAGGTAGGTAGGATTCTCCGAAGGGACTTAAAAAGGTCGCAGAAGTCCTCAGCCGCACGTGGGTGTTCAAAATCTCACATAAACAATGGGAAAATTCCAAAATTAAAATTAAAAGGGGGGTAAAAGAACATCTAAAAACACAGAAACCTCAAAGTTAGTGATTTAAAAGAAATAACAAGATCTGCTTACCGTTAAATAACGAGGTTTTACAACGAAGAGAAGAAAGAAACAGATATGGCTTTGCAGACGCGTGGGTTCTCAAATTATATCTCGATTTATCGAACACATCTGCTATAATATTCACGAAAATTCCACACCAAACACCAGCGAATATACAGCCAATGAATATTTCCAGTAAACTTCCAATAAAATCCACAAATGTGTGAAAATATCCAAAAATTCCGAAGATAGGAAGTATTACTCGTGAGAACGCCTCTAATCAACAACCCAGAATGGCCAGCAAGCCGGAAGGAAGGAAATCGTCACACAACCAATCAGAAGACAGATAGATAAAATAAAAATACAGACGTAGAGGTGTCCTCTGACGTCGAAAAGATGTAAACACAGAATAGGACAGATCTAGCTAAAACCACGATCAATCACGCAAATCAAACAGATCTAACGGTGCGTGGGAATCGATACTACCGGCATGTGCAGAACAAACATATCTTAACCTACCTAGAAATGAAACGTCAACTGTCAAAACATGGGAATTGGAGGAATTAACTAAAATTGAAAGAAATTAAACGAAAATCTAAGACCGTATTAAGTAAGAGAAATTAACTGTAAGCAAATGAGACTAAAAGATACAAATTCTAGCTAGACCGCACTAACATGGGGGAAGAAAACACAATTTGATGTGTCGTAGTGCATACAGTAATTTCTTTGAGATCTACAAAAAAGAGTACTGGAAATTGATTTATGGTAAAGAAGGTTCTTAGTTATTTCGTAAGAGCTGAACCATGAATATCATACAATAAAGCTTATTAGTGAGTGGACACGTTTTCTTCATTCAAAATGCCTTACCGATTTTCTTCTCAAGAATATGCGGACATGCATTTTGTGTATGGCTACTGTATAACGACAGTGCACATCAAGCAGTTATTGAATGCGGACATCGGTTTCCCGATAGGCGCATTCCTCATTACAGAACGTTTCTGGAAGTACACAGAAGACAATTTCGGAAATGCGAACTGCGTGATTGTCTTGTCGATCGAGGAATAAATTTGCCAACAGACTTGAGAGGAAGAACCAGTAGCTATTGTTACAAGAGATCCAACTCTCAGAGTGTACGTGGAATCGCTAGACAACTAGGGGTGGCACGAATGACAGTTTGGCGAATTTTAAAACGTGAGAGCTTATATCCATATCAGTATTGCAGGCAACACGATTTGCTTGAGGCAGTCTAGTTTATTCTACCTGGATATTAAGACAGTCACGGCTTCAGTTTAATTTCTGCAGAACAGGCCTCTGGACAGATGAATCTGCGTTCACGAGAAGTGGTGTTATAAATCTAAGAAACCTGCACATGTGGTCATCAGAAAATTCCAAAGCTATATACGCCCATCTACATTTCAACACGAATTTTTTATTAACGTTTGGGCGACCCTAATCGATGACTTGTTGATTGGTCCTGTTATTCTTCCTGTGAGGTTAAATGCGGACAATTGCCCTCGAATTTCTTATTGACGAACTGCCAGGTCTTTTAGAGGATGTCCCACTGAATGCTCGACCAGACATGGATGGAGCATTTCGGAATTGCTGTCCAAAGTTGGGTTAACATCAATTATCCAAGATGGATTGGTCGAGGTGGGCCTGTTGCATGGCCACCCAGATCATTCGATCTTAATCTCCTTGATTTTTATTTATGGGGGGTACATGAAAAATTTAGTCTACGCACGAGTTGCAAACATACGAGAAGAGTTGTTGGATTGTATTCATCTGGCTGCCGAGTAAATCCGAGAAAACAACCATGAAATTGGGATAATATCTTCTGTTGGCTTACGGGCAGGCATTCAACAAGGAGGTGGACATTTCGAAAATATTATTAATTGAACTTTTTTAAATAAAATCAGTTTGTATTGACTTTAGTATTACATTTTTTTTTTTCATAATCTGACAATCGCATTCATAGATCTGTAACTGGGATGGATATACAAATTTTGCGTTTTTGTTACTTGAAATGAAGTCTACTTTACACTCCCAAAATTTGAACATAACGATATGGGACACCTTGTAGATGCTTAGCGAAGTGATTTTAGATCCTAGAAGTGACATCATTCGATTGCTATAATCAAATTTAGCGTATATGTTAGTGGCTGGTTTATTGGAAGAACAATTCTCCCAAGAGTATCATCCGCAAATTAAACAGCTTGTTTGAAATGATATTGAAAAATTGCCCATTTCAAATATTTTTATACCTTAAATTTTTGACAGAAAATCCAACGACGTTGCTTATAAAAAAATAATTTTGACAGTTAATGTGAAGATTGGTGCTGTAAACTTCTCCTAAACCCCTCACCACAAACTGCACTAAACTGGACGTACGTTTCGATAGCAAAGCTATCATCATCAGCAGAAACACTGAACACAGTGTTTCTTCTGATGAACGTACGTCCAGTTTGGTGCAGTTTGTGGTGAGAGATTTAGGAGAAGCATTACCAGTACCACAGTTTGGAGTATTTTTGTTAATGTGAAGATTGGTATTTTTGGAATTGAGATGGAGAAAAAATTCTGTTACCACTATGATTAAAAAATCAAAATATTAGCATGTTTTAACGATATTGAAATATTGCCAGTTTCGCTACATTTTTCTTGATATACCTTAAGAAATTTTATCCAAAATTTTTGTTGTCTCTGCAAATATTTACCAAATTAACTATGATGTAATAAAAATTCATCAACCACAGTAAAATAATAGCATGTCAGAAACGAATAGCAAAATATGAAATAATGCTTCATATTTTTCTGTCGTATTTTTCCTCCGAATGGGAGATTTTTTCCCAAGCTCTTAATTAGTACCAATTACCCATGTCATAATACTTGTGAGGAACGCCCATCTGCTATTTTACGCTCGTAGAATTAGAGCATTATACAAATATTAACATTTCAGACTCGTCCTAATATAAATTAATGATTCAACTTCCACGTCGTTAGATGGCGTAATATATTTAATAACGGGAGAATTAATTAACACCTAGCGTCATTCTGTGTATATATGATCTCATAATTTTACTACATTTTTACTCCCTGTGTTTGAAGGGAGTACTCGCCTTGACAGCCAAAGATTCATCTCAATTCTCGAAGGCGACTTAAAAAGATGTCTCCACCTCCGCATAATCTTCACGCGTGACAGGAACATCAACGAACTAGCCGTCTGAAGATCTGTTGTACGTATCAGCAGAAGAGGTCTTACTAGTCGACCTAATATTCCGTACCGATGTCACGGAAGCGAATGAGAAATAAGATTAATGAAGGCAACCCGCCGCCTCCTCATTCCCTCATTCAGGTTCGTGGTCTACCACAACACGGACTCTACTTACGACACGGCCGTAGAAATACCAGACTCTCTAGATACTCTTAATAATTCTACTTGGGGGAGTTCTGCGAGACACTTCATTAAACACAAAACTGGGATTATGTAATTAATTGCGTCGACCCACGGATGATATAAATACTGAGGAAACAAGCGCGAACTGTTTGGCCTTACGCCGCTGGTTCTAACTAGAAGAAGACGGATGACTGTGGTGGGAGAATTGGGAAGAGAAGGACAGTTTATTGGAGAGGAATGCACACAGTTCACTTGTGATTGGTTTTCGAAGTAAATTGAAGAATTGACTACCATATCATCATATATTTCTACCTTCTAATGCAAGTATGAGCAACCTTTGACATGTTGTGGGCCAAACTTTAGTGTGCAAATACGTTCGCGGGCCGCGTTTAAAAGTAGTGCATTTTAAAGTAGTGTTCATAATTTTTAGCGATAGATATCAGACATGAAATAATACGACAATGTTATTATAATGCAATTTATTAAAATAAGAAAATGAAATGAAAAAAATAGGTACAACATTATAATTAAATCGTGAAATTTGGAATTATTACAAACTACGAAAGTTAAATAGCGATAACGAAATCAATGAGACCCTTGAGAGCTTGAATTTGGGAAACTAATCCATCGATGTTTGAAAAAATTCCACTGATACAAAGACGTAAAGAATTTTCCAAATTATCGTCAGTCAGCCTTACTACGATGTTATGATTTATTAACTTTCATAATTGAAAAGAAGTGTTCGCATTTATAAATACTGCCAAACGCACAAATCAATCTTCTTGCGAATTTTCTAAGCTCCGGAAAATGGTCTTCTTCGAGGTATTTTTTTGTAGAAATCTCACAACTCCACGTCTTCAAATTTAGATTTTATATAGGAGTGAGTTTTCTTGAAGCTCGATCAACTCCATTTGCAAGCGTATTGGAGCATTTTGCACATTACTTTTTGTTGGAGTAGCTAATAAATTGAAACTGTCTTCCATGTTTTTAAAATCGCTAAATCTGTTCGAAAATTGCTCCGACAGTAACTTGAGTTCTTCAGCATATTGAGCATAAGCAGTATTTTCATACGCAGAGAGCGTGGTGAAATGGTAACTGTTACCAGACAGCAACTGTGCCTTCCACAAGCGGATTTTGTTTTGAAACGCTTTCAAACGGCTGTACAAATCATTTACTAACTGTCCTTCTTTTTGAAGTTTCAAATTTAAATCATTTAAATGGCCTGTAAGTTCGACCAGAAATGCTAAGTCACATATCCATTTTGGGTCACTCAATTCAGATTGTGGTTTATCTTTTATTTGCATAAAATCTGGTATCTCATTTCTAAGCTCGTAAAACCGTTTCAGCATTTTTCCTTTGCTTAACCATCTGACTTCACAATAATATGTTACGTCGTCATATTCGGCTGATATTTCATCCAAAAACGTCTTGAACTGACGATGGTTAAGCCTTCGGGATCGAATAAAATTGATGGTTTTTACAACCACATTTATAACATTCTGGAGTCGAATGGATTTAGAACACAAGTTCTGTTGGTGGATAATGCAATGTAGGACTATCAAATCATCTTTTAGCACATTTAATTCAGTTGCTTTTTCATACAAAATTCCGATGAAACCTTTACGTAAGCCGACCATAGAAGGTGCACCATCTGTGCATACACCAACTAATTTTGACCATGGCAAACCAAAACTTGTGAATACCTTTTCAACTTCATTAAAAATGTCCTTTCCTGTAGTGGTTCCTTTTAGCGGCTGTAAAGCAAACAATTCCTCAGTAACAGTGAACTCTTTATCAACACCTCGAATAAATATGGCCAGTTGAGCTGTGTCAGACAAATCGATGTTCTCGTCTAATGCTATGGAATATGATTCAAAACCAGCAATACGGTCAGTCAAAGTTGTTTTTATATCATTAGCCATCATTTCTATACGTCGGGCAACAGTTCGTCTTGACAAACTAATTTTTTCAAATTCATTTTTCTTTTCAGGACACAAAACACTGCAAACTTCTAAAATACACTCCTTGATAAATTCTCCTTCGGCAAATGGTTTTAATGACTTTGCCATTTTTGAACTAACTATAAAACTAGCTTTCATAACATTATGAAGTTGTGTTCTTTGTTTATGAAACATTTGCTGCTGTTTTTCCAAATTTGCGGTAAGCTTCTGGATTTTGTCTTTTCTTATTTGTCCTGTCAGTGAGTGCAGCATAGGATGCTTATTTGAGTAATGCCTCTTTATATTGAATTCTTTCATCACTGAGGTGGATTCATTACACAGCAAACAAATAGGCTTACCATTGTGCAAGATAAAAAAGAATTCTTCAGTCCATTTTTCTTGAAACTGGCGACCCTCTGCATCTACTTATCGTTTCTTTCCACCAGACATCATTTTCGTTTACTTTTCGTTCGATAAACTTAATAACAAAATATAATTAATAAGCACTCAAGATGCACACAAAAGTCACAAAGCAAATTGACGGCACTAACAGTTCGCTAGGATATCGCTTGTCGAAGTTATCACCTCGGTAGCTCAAATAGAACTGAACTAAAGTTCGGGCCATCCACCCGCTTATATAGGCAAAATGAAGGAATGATCTAGAATCGTCTAGTGTAGAACATTTGAGAAGCTATAATCTTTTGTCGCGCCGCCAGTGAGGCGGCAAACATCGAAGGCTTTGATGTTTGCCGCCTCACTCTTCGATGATCGCCGCCACTCGGCTTGCTCGCTCATTTGATTCCGCAAGAGCAAGCGACAAACCCCATATCACTCGATCTTTCTCATATTTGGAGTGAGTATGAGTAAGTAGTGTAATATTTTTTTTTAATTGGATTTTTCAAAATGTCTCGCGGGCCGGATCAAATCTTACAGCGGACCGGTTGTTGCCCACATATGTCTAATGAGTCATGCAGTTTTTCTTCTTTAAATTTAAGTTAACAGCACAAAAACCGGTTTTATATGCCTCTTGTAAAATACGCTCAAAGAAGATTCGAAGTTCTATAATTAGGATGAAGATATGCAAAATCCTACGTCTGCACATATAATGTTCATAGTGCGGGAAAGACCCGTTAAAATATGCTATTTGCTATCGTAAACACATTTATATAACCATTTCTTCCAGCAATTCTCCTATTTAAGTTTACAGACAAACAATGTTTCTTCATTTTGACTGTGGAAAAACCAAAAAAAAATTGCCGTATTATCGCCTGATATATATTTAATGTCTTTCGGCCTGACTTGTGCACATTTAGAGGTATTACCTCGAAAAAGTTGGAAACGCGA
The DNA here is from genome assembly GCA_004143645.1 of Protaetia brevitarsis. Classification (NCBI taxonomy): domain Eukaryota; kingdom Metazoa; phylum Arthropoda; class Insecta; order Coleoptera; family Scarabaeidae; genus Protaetia; species Protaetia brevitarsis. The sequence continues at coordinate 51,697 of RXPK01001247.1, read as the reverse complement.
AGGTGAAAACATCAACTAACCCAGCAAAACAAATACTCGGCTTTCCCTAGCTAGATCCCACCCCAAAACGTAAGATTTAAAGTTAGCCGGATGTAGAAGGAACTTCGCTGTTGGACGGTGGCGCTCCAGACATATTCAAAAGTAATTTTTCATGTGAGTTCTTGGGCCGAAAAGTTCGAGAAAAGATTCGTTCCAGCCCGTTGTGTATTGCCTTCGAACGAAGCGCGGCCGACTGCCTTTTCATGTTTCTGCTAGAAGGATCTTCGAGTTCGGATGTTACTAAATTAAATTAGGTACGGGGAAGTAAAAAAAAAAGGGGGGAGCGAAGAATATGAACTGTAGTCGTCTCCTCGGGGAAGGGGAGGGGGTGTTAGGGGGCATGGTGGTGCTATTACCTTTAGAGAGTAAGATTCCTCCCTGACGTTCCCTTAATCGCGAATGAATATTTTAAATGTGAAAAAGGCCGCTTTTAATTACGTGAAATGGTTGGTTGATTATGATGATGGCGCTTTTAGAAATTTTGGAGTGGGTGGTTTTAGGGTGGATAAATTGATTTTTTATTGCGACAAGGAAAATGTTCTCAATTCTCGACGTGAATATGATGCCTACTAAAATGGTTTGGTCACGAGATTCTAGAAGGGACCTTCTGCAAATCTTGTATGCGTTCATTGATGTGAAGGAAGCATTGGATCATACCTTGTATGAACCAATCACCTTGAGCTATGCAATGTAGATTGATATGTTTCCATTCCGAAAGTATAGGCAGTAATCTATAAATCTCTGAAATGCATGCGGTTGCTCACAGAGGGGGAGTGTTGTCACCCCTAATGTGTGATTGTCATCTGCTCAAGAAGTTACACGATGAAGGATGCAACGTTCAAGCTTATTCAAACGACCTAGTTATTGTAATTGAGAGTAAATGTCATAAGATTTGGTCAAAATTTTTCAAAATTAATGTTCTTTCTGAATGAAAAGACAAAAAACTGATGTTGAAAACGTTCGTGCAAACAGTCGATCGATTGGACGAACCCAGAGTTATCTCTCAGTCAGATTGCGAACTTTTTTGATAGAGTGCAGCTTGACTAAGAGGGCTAAAATTGACATGGGGGCACAATAGATCTTTCTGGCCGAATTGCCTTCCCAAAACCTCAGTAATGAACTTTGATTGCTCCAATGATAGATTCAGAAGTAGGCTTTAGTTGATCCGTAACAGCGGAGAGATAGCGTCGTTTTGCGAAACAAATCAATAAAGAACGACGCCGACAATACAGCACTATACACCAAGGCATGCCAACCTTCACCGTTTGCCCGAACGCAATAACCTGGATAAAATAATCTGCTGGCTTTTGAATGATGGATTCAGAAGTGAACTTTAGATCTGTAACAATGGAGAGATAGTGTCGCTTTGCAAAATAGTTTAAGAGATTGCAAGCGATTCTATATCATTATTTAATGGCTTTGGACAGCGCTATACACAAGACAAGATGTAAACTCACTAACGGAATCTGATTGCTTGAGTCACAGATTCGGAAGGCAGGCTCTAGACCCGTAACAGCGAGGAAATAACATCGCTTTGCGAGATAATTCAAGAGATTGCAAGCCACGCCTATCATGGTTTAAGGCCTTGAACAGCACCATACACAAAGCAAATGTGTAACCTCGATACCGGGATCCATTTGTTTAAATGGCAGCTCCGCAACAACGAAGAGATAGCGTCGCTTTGCAAAATAGTTTAAGAGATTGCAAGCGATTCTATATCATTATTTAATGGCTTCGGACAGCACTATACACAAGACAAGGCGTAAGCTCAATAACGGAATCTGATTGCTTGAGTCACAGATTCGGAAGCAGGCTTTAGACCCGTAACAGCGGAGAGATAGTGTCGTTTTGCGAGGTAATTCAAGAGATTGCAAGCGATACCTATCATGGTTTAAGGCTTTGAACAGCACCATACACAAAGCAAATGTGTGACCTCGATACCGGGATCTATTTGTTTAAATGGCAACTCCGCAACAACGAAGAGCTAGCGTCGCTTTGCAAAATAGTTTAAGAGATTGCAAGCGATTCTATATCATTATTTAAAGGCTTTGGACAGCACTATAAACAAGACAAGGCGTAAGCTCAATAACGGAATCTGATTGCTTGAGTCACAGATTCGGAAGCCGGCTTTAGACCCGTAACAGCGGAGAGATAGCGTCGCTTTGCGAGATAATTCAAGAAATTGCAAGCGATGTCTATCATCATAATGTAAGGCCTTAAACAGCACCATACACAAAGCAAATGTGTGACCTCGATACCGGGATCCATTTGTTTAAATGGCAGATTCGCAACAACGAAGAGATAGCGTCGCTTTGCAAAATAGTTTAAGAGATTGCAAGCGATTCTATATCATTATTTAAAGGCTTTGGACAGTACTATATACAAGACAAGGCGTAAGCTCAATAACGGAATCTGATTGCTTGAGTCACAGATTCGGAAGCCGGCTTTAGACCCGTAACAGCGGAGAGATAGCGTCGCTTTGCGAGATAATTCAAAAAATTGCAAGCGATGTCTATCATCATAATGTAAGGCCTTAAACAGCACCATACACAAAGCAAATGTGTGACCTCGATACCGGGATCCATTTGTTTAAATGGCAGATCCGCAACAACGAAGAGATAGCGTCGCTTTGCAAAATAGTTTAAGAGATTGCAAGCGATTCTATATCATTATTTAAAGGCTTTGGACAGCACTATATACAAGACAAGGCGTAAGCTCAATAACGGAATCTGATTGCTTGAGTCACAGATTCGGAAGCCGGCTTTAGACCCGTAACAGCGGAGAGATAGCGTCGCTTTGCGAGATAATTCAAGAAATTGCAACGATGTCTATCATCATAATGTAAGCCTTAACAGCACCATACACAAAGCAAATGTGTGACCTCGATACCGGGATCCATTTGTTTAAATGGCAGATCCGCAACAACGAAGAGATAGCGTCGCTTTGCAAAATAGTTTAAGAGATTGCAAGCGATTCTATATCATTATTTAATGGCTTTGGACTGCACTATACACAAGACAAGGCGTAAGCTCAATAACGGAATCTGATTCCTTGGGCCACAGATTCGGATGCAGGCTTTAGACTCGTAACAGCGGAGAGATAGTGTCGTTTTGCGAGGTAATTCAAGAGATTGCAAGCGATGTCTATCATGGTTTAAGGCCTTGAACAGCACCATACACGAAGCAAATGTGTGACTTCGATACTGGGATCCATTTTTTAAATGGCAGCTCCGTAACAACGAAGAGATAGCGTCGCTTTGCGAAACAAATCAAACGAGACTGCCACCAACTATCAACCGAGCAAGAACTACGTTCGTGGCTCTCGGAAACTTTACTATTAATTCTCAGGCAGTGAAGTTGTACTTCAAATTAGTATTAAAAGTTTTGGAATTACTTTGATTCAAGGAACACAATCATTTTGTTCCCGCCAAAAAAAAAAATCGAAATTCGCCGTATTACAAGACTATTGTTAGAGTATATTAATATCCTTCATTTAAGAATAGACTTTTTTATGTGTACTTTCTTCGTATTTTCATCGTTACAAAATAATTATATCAGTAAAGTGTTTAAACGTTACCCGTAATTTTTCTCAATTAGTCCTATACCGCCTCCCACCTCACGCCCAAATCTGAGCGAGAGATTTCGTTTCGCTATGTTCCCTCCCCTCCATTCTAATATTTCTGACGCCACGTCGGCAGCGCTACGACTATATTAAAGGGAAGCAAGCGTTGAAGTTTACTGCATTCGGCCTGCCTTAATTATTATTAAGAGTTGCTAAACCAGTGGAAAAATTGCGAAATATCGTAACAGCGCATCCAGGGACGTGCGAACGAGACATTATTTTATTATGGAATTAGGGACGAGGCGGTCTTTATCCTTTGGCGTGTTTTTAATTAAGGGATCGAGGTGGAAATATAGCGTTGTTTTGATGGGTCCTTTTTTTTTTTTTTTTAGAGATTAATGGGGGAATATTGTGAGGTCGTTTACCTCTTTAAAATCTGCTTTATTAATACTTGAATCGTAGAAGAATTGCAGGAGATTTTATTTTGTTCCTCTTTTTGAGGCGGTATAATCCTTTAATTAAAAAAAATGCTTAAAACGGTATAGAACTGTCAAGACGTTGCAATTATTTTTAACAATATTTGTTTGATAACGAATTGTAACTCTGTAACGAATAGAATGAGGCACTTTAGCAAGCTCACCACGCCCATAATTACATAGAAGTAATTATAAATACACAAATGTAATTTCATTTTTAAAGTTTTATTTATAAGCACTTGCATATATTGGTAGTCATAAACACATTAGTTTGCCAAGATGTCAAAAACTAATTTATATTTACGAAATAACCAAATGCGTACAGAATTTCTTGGCTGTTCGTGGTCATGTATCATATTCTTTTTTATATTCTAATATAATCAACAACTTTTAGTTTAAAAAAATGCGGAAATTGGGTCTCTTTTCCCAAAAAGAAAGTTCATACTCCTAAATGAATGATATTTCAAGAACTTACGCTGGATCAATTGCTTGAATTTGTGTATTATAAATTAGGTTTCAAATAACAGCGACATATTCCAGCCTAGCAGTGATTAAAGCTCTGAAGAACGATTACAGAGTGGCGATATTATTAAAATCCCTGCAGATGCGCGGAAGATGAAACCCATGGGGTGAAAGACAGCCCTGGTAATCAAAAAGATGTGATCCGAGGGTGTAAGCTTTTTATCAAACAGCACACCCAGGTCCTTGATAACTGTTTTTTGCTCTATCCCGACGTTATCAATATTGTAGCTGGAAACTGTTCTGTTGGCCTTACGAGTAAATGACATACAGTAGCGTTTAGCGACTTTCAAATGTAGCTTATTTTTCAAACACCAACGTGCAAGTACATCTAAGTTCGATTGCAATGTTTCTGATTCAGATGCGGTTTCAATTGTCCGGTAAATCTTCAAGTCATTCGCATAAGCCAATGCGACACAGTTCTCAAAGTACAACAGGTCATTAAATACACTTTATTTATGAAAACTGAATTATTACAAATCATCCTAACCCCGTGCTCCACCTAAAAAAGGTACTACACGAGGCTACCTATTCTAAGTACTATATGGGTTTCCATAACAATTGAAATGTTCCAACTCTAACTAACTAATTTCCCTATGATTCTTAATAACAAAAATATAATACAGTAGCCTCGCGACCATATGAATACTACTTTTAAGAAATGATAAAATATGTGAAATGTGATTAGTTCACATAATCGCCAGTCTACTATAAATCAGTCAGCTATCAGTTATTATTAAATGCGCCCATGGAACGACTTTCGTTATCTCCCAGCATTCGCCAAGGACACTGATTATATATAATATACTTATATAAAATCAATGGCCACGGAGTAAGGGAAAACCATGGCAAAAACCTTACTCTGGGAGGATCTGGGAAGAAGTCCCAGACCTTGGTCATTAAATACAGATTGCCTGTGGCAGAAGTACGGATAGTGTACAACTACATACGCATAGCACCGCCCTTGTATTAATGGGGCGTGCAATATCTATGTAAAAAATAAAGAAATATCCAGACGGAAGAAAGATTGAATAGTAATGCCCCTCCCTAATGGGTGTCGAATTTTACTATAACTTTGATGGTGATCATTGATGGTTCACGTGCATTGCAGGAGGGAGTTATTGTAATATACATACGCATGTGGTTGTGTATCGTTCCTTTTTCCAGCGCCAAATGGTATATATTAAATAGCAAAGGTCCTAGATTGGACCCTTAGGGTACACCGGATGTTGAAATGCATGCTGTCGAAAGCGCTTTTCTTTTCTTTTTTTTATATACTGTTTATTTCAACTACGCTACAGAAGAAACGTACAAAATAACGTCATAACAAAGACAGAAAGAGTTTGAATGAATTTAAAGATAAGACAAGGCAGCTTAGAAAGTAAGAAAACCATTAAGTGAGTAACAGTTTATGCCTAATAAATATTTTTTAACTTGTATAGTAAAACATTTGAAATTATTTATAGACTTAATATTAGTTGGTGTCATATATGTGTGTAGATTGTGTTGCATACACTGTATATATTGTTATATTTTAAATTATTAAAGACAGTTCTCAACCAGACGCCCACGTGTATATACCCCACACCGACCGCTCCCAATCACGCCAAGATAGCACAGTTGGTAGCTTATTAAACAGCTTACATCCCAAGTAGGTGATGTTTTTTTGATAGAGAGCCGTCCTATGAGACGGGGGTAATAAATTTACGGAATTTCTGATATCATACGTTGATGGAAGATTTGTAGAAAATTTAGATTTATGTTTGAAAACAAAACATAGTAATTCGTAGATGTAGCAATCAACATTTAATCCGCCTCCTTAATGGATTATTCCATATATCATTTTAGAATAGAAGTTAGAAAAATAAAATGTTTTTAGCGCTAGCAAATTGCAAGATTTCTTTAAATTGTAAATGGCATAACAAATTTTTTGATAGTTCCTTAGAAAGGGTAATCTACATGATAGTTCCATTTTAAGTTTTCATCGGTAAACCAAGCAATTTTGCTGATTTAATAAGATTGATTCTATTCATATTCAAAAGAAAATCATTAATATTATATTTCAAACAATTACGAAAGAGTAGGCATTGGATTTTATCCGAGTTAATAGTTAAATTGGCATAATTCCGAGTATACAACATTTACATTTTCAATTAAGTTATGAAAACTAGTGCTTCTAAATAGGAGAGTGATGTCATCAGCATAAAGAATGATATTGTCAGAATTAGTTATGTAACGTGATAAGTCATTTATATAAATTAAAAACAAAGTAGGGCCAAGGATTGATCCCTGTGGCACACCTCTTCTAACATCAGATATTTTAGAATGATAATTATCTACAATAACTCTTTGTTTTCTGTTAGACAAATAGCTTTATTTAAACTTGTTTCAAAAAATTAAGCCCACGACATGTATACTTGTTTTCCGATATCTATCCTGGAAGCATCTTAAACTTAGGGGGTTTAAGCCTCCATTGAAATTGACCCACCCTGTACAGCTGTTAACAAGAAACGATCTGGTTGTTAGCAGATCTCGATATCTCTTCTCGTTTTTGAAATATCGCAATAAATGTGTTTCTGGGGTCATTTTTGAGTCCCCATTGCACCCCCTAAAACCAGAAACGGGACGCTAAAAATAAACAGTTGTGAAATATTGTTCGATGTTTTACATTTCTTCCGCAGGGATACACTTACAATTAAATGTCACTCCTTGTTAGTATAGACTAGGGGTGGGCACATATGAGGCCAATGAGAGCCGCAATCTGATTTTTAGTATTTTGTAAAGAGCCCTGCATAAAATGAAAACTGTTTGTTTAATGTAATTGCATATTTTAACAAAACACATAACACAGAAATATAATTATCAAAAAGAAAATAATTATTTAAACATTTTAGTATTAAAATTCAAGTACACTCTAATTTCTGTAGGACGAATTTTTCTAGATCTCGATTTTTTATTCGATAAACTCTGGTGATTCGACTTAGGGAAGTTTGACAGTATAACAAAAAAAAACGATTCTGGGAAAAAAAAGAAAGAAATTTTAATGGGAGCCGCACTTAAGTCAACGAAGAGCCGCCCACAAGTACTTGAAACGAAATTACCAAATCCCCCCTACGAGCAGCTCTTCTTAAATTCTCCAATGGCATATCGTGCACTCGATTACTGGTAAAAAAAGACAGCGAAATATTTAATGAAGGTACTAGGTATATGCGCTCGCATTTGTCATGCACTAACTCCTGTTTGTATTCCACTCTCTCTGCGCATTCATTACGTATTTTCCCATCTTGACGTTTCATTTATTCAAAACGAAATTATTACATACACCGCGCGCGATTTGTGGGGGAAATTACCTAATTCAGCTGAATTTCCGAGCCGCAGATCTATCCACTTCAACTACTTCGCGAATATATATGCAACTCCGCCACTGCTACTGTAATTGCGTCATTCGACCTTCCATTAAATACGAGAAGGAAAAAAAGACTTTTGCGTGTGGATATACGCTCGCCACCGTGCTGCACGTATCTCCATAGTATATGACCTCGCTTCTCTACTACTAGAATAAAGCGAATTTAAAATTTAACTCCCTAGTTGATATAGGGCGCCGCGCCGGCTTGTGTCATTGCGTCGATCCTACGATGAAATAACAGGTGTTGTCGCCTTTACATTATTTAGAAGCTCCGCTGGATGGTTGGCCTAGAGAAGTCGGGTGTTGTATTTCTGATACGTGAACCGTATGTATGTTGTATACCCACCTGTGTGTGTGTATTAGACACGCTTGCTAGTTCCTCTGCCTCAGCCACCCCCAGGTTAGAGAGACAATTGCAGCCATCTTGGCGCCAAGAAAAACCGATCGATTGTGTACACCTGTTTAGAGGTAGCGTTCCCAACGTGAACATGCTAAAGGTTATAATTGATGGAAGGATGATTTTTTTATGTAGTTTATCCGTAGAAATTGCTTAGTATTTCTGTCAGAAGGTTGAATTGAAATCGAGTTATAAATATCGTAATGAAATAACGACGTGAAAGAAGAATGTTACCATTAAGGTAATCGTGTGGTTTATCGTTTCATGTATCAGTTCTGTTAAACTTTAATGTCTCATCAAAGAGTTAAATCTAGTCTTCAAAATAAACAAACTAATTACTAACTAATCGAAAATTTATTCTATCAAAAGTAAGGTAATAGAAGTTTTCCATACACTTCAAAAATCCTCCACAATTAACTATATTGGACGCATGTTTTAACTATCATTATCCTGCAGATTTTGAAGCTATTTCATTTATATTCAATTAATTGTCATGATGTATAGAATAGGCTACAAATGGTTTAGAATTCCTTGCATTAATCATATGGATTATCAAATTTTAAGTGGCAATTTTATTGCTGTTAATATTTTGTATCTTTTTCTTAACCTAGGTTAAACTTTATGCATTATTAAATCAGTTGATCAAAGATAATGGACCAAAGAGAGAGAGAGAGATTTTCTAGGCACTGCTAAATACAGGGATGTGCACAAGAGAATAACTGGAGAAAACAGTCAGTAAATATCATGACGAGAACGAATGGGCAATGATAGATAATAAGGAATGAAATAATTAGAGAAATATAGAATATATAAACATTTAACAAAGATAATAGAGAAGCAACCAGCAAATGAAATAGCTTGACCATTTAATGACCTACATAGGAAGGAGAAAGATAAGTAAAGGCTAATGTGGAACAAAAGCGAGACTCCAAAAAATAAAAAATGGGATGTTATAGTGAAGGAGGAAGCAAGAGAAAGGGGGTAGAATGAAGCGAACAACTTAACAAAGAACAGAAAACTAAATGTCTTTTTGATAACAGGAAAAGAAATTAAGATAGTTTGAAAGAGATGCTAAACAAAATTAATCATAACTGGCTCGTTTGTGATGTTCTGAAAGTTTGGGGGGAGGGTGAGGGGGGGGGGCACTTGTTCTGCAAGATGGGAATACAAACCAAGAAACTATTTTAAATATTGGATTCGTAAAGGTGCTTTTAAAAATAGTTTTTTGACATTGCTAATTAAATCATTAATCAAAGGGAATTGATTTCTAAAGTCTTCGGTTACACGATTGAACCGATGAGCTAAACAAGTGGTATGAATAATGTTACTATAAAAAAAAAATGTTAAATTTTGCGCGGCTTTTATCATGTATGGTGCAGCGTCGGACAACATTAGTAAATTTTTTTCACAAGGTATACTTCCAGGTAAAAAGAAATTTGATAAACCTTCTTGAGTGACTTGGGCAATTGTCACATTATTTGTTTCTTATTATTATCTTCATGAAGAATTCCTATCAACAAATGGGCAATATAACGGCCACAATTATCCGTACTTTCATCTACCATGATATAAATAAAATTATTCCCTACCAATTGTTGAAATTTCTGCTATTGTTTGCTGGTAACAAGATGTGACATAATTTTTTCGTAAGGTACTTTCGTCAGGTATATTATGTTTGCAATATTTTTGCAGAAATGATTTCAAATTAACATTGTTTAATCTTGCTAATGGTATGTTAGACGAAATTAATGCGTTACACAGATCCGTATTATATTCTTCTTGTTCTGAGTTTCGTGAAGTTGATGCTACACATTGACGTATAGATTGCTGCACACATGCGGATCGCTTTAGTTTTTCACATTTTCCAATATGTGATGGAGTTTTAGCGTGTTGATCAATCAGGTATTGTCTCTCAGAAGACACCTACAACAACAATTGTCATTTTATATCAAAAGTTAAAGAATTTAAAAACAATTGTAAAGCTTTTAGTAAAATTAAACTTACCAGTTTACTGTAGGCTCGACAAAATATTTTGTCGCCATCCTTTACTAGTTCAGGATATGGTTTAATCCATAAAGAAATTTTGTTCGCTATACTCATTGTATGTACGCACAGTATTTAAAAACGTAACAGAATTTCATGCTGTTTCGCTCAAAGATATTCAATGAATGAATAGTTTATTTGGGAATTAATAATAATAAAACGTATTTACCACATCCCTTCTGCTAGGCGAAATTAAACAGGTGCAGTTCTTGGAAAAACTATTAGAGAAACCAATGTAAAAGATTTATCGTTCTGAGAATTGTCGGTTGTCGATCTACATTAGAAATTTTTACTAATAGAAAGGATAAGAAAAAGCTTAAATATGCAATATATGCAACTTTTGTAAAAATATGCATTGAAATGCCTAAATATGCAATATATGCAATCACTAATTAGCGCTAATTAACTTCAATTAGTGTAATACATCTACATATAGACTATAATTAAAGATATGCAAAAAATAAAAAAATATGCACTTTGCGTATAATCCGGTCTCTAACTATAAGTTAAAAACGTGTAAGTTAATTTATTTTGTGGCGTGTGTGTGGGCAGGTTGACAGATTTTGTCGCTTTGATAAATAACTTCATACAAACGTTTCAGTTGAAGAAATAACAAGTTTAATAATAATAAAACCTGGGACATGCCCCAGGATGACAGGTTTGGATAGCTTCAGTAAGTTCTTCAATTGTATGAGGACGATTTGTAAATGCTTCATTTTTTAGGTATGAATAAATGAAAAAATCCATAATTGTCAAATCAGGAGTTCGTGGTGGAAAGTCTGCTACCAGATTATCAAAGAATTCATGCAATAATTCTACCGTTTCGATTGTCTAATGGGGTATTGCATTATCTTGCTGGAAATATCCTTCGCGGAGTTCATCATCATGTCAATTAAATTAAAAACGGTTGTAATAAATTATTACGATATCCTTCCAAAACAAAAATAGAAACGCTCATTTATCTTCAAACGGTTTAAAATTAATTTTATTAGCGCGAACGCGATCCATTCTATTCAAAAATCTATCCATATGTACGCACGCAAAGCCACAGCTGTTACTATAAAACCACGCAAATAATTCCGACATTTCTCAAATTTATTCCCTCCGTACAAAAAAAAAAATAAAAAAATAACCGGCCCCACATTGGCGCCAACACAATCTATTCTATCGCACGACGACGTACGGGCACACTGTGCGCGCACACAACAATTTTATCGTGGTGGCATATTCCATCGTCGATATCCGGTGGAATATATCGGCTTTTTATTACCCCAAAGATGGGACATATAAACTTTTAATCCGTCGAATGAAATTAGCTGGCGGTACGCCACTGGACGACCGCGTTGGTGGTTGCCTATATGCTTGCACGCGAAAATGCCATTAAAACGCCGATAGGAATCGATACGTGTGCGGCCACCACGGCGGATGGGTTTATGGGTCCATTATAGAATATATTTATGTGGTGAGAGAATAGTATTTATAACAATTAGTAATTTTTTTTTGTTCATAGTAAGAGAACTGTATATATAAATAGAATATTTTTATTAAAAGAACATGCAAAAGCATTTACTACTTGCTGTTTAAACGAAAATTTTAAGGTAGTGATATACACGGTGAAAAGTTACTAAAAAACTTTGGTATTGCATTCTAGGCGATTGGAAATGAGAAGGACTTCAATTGTAGGCGTAGCTACAAAACTTACTAACCCTTATAAAACTTGAGGACCGTGCCCTTAATACCAAGCGACGCCGAATTAAGAAATAAACGAAATGAAATCGGAAACACACGCCTTGCCGTTGACGTGAATTACGCATGTCTAGCGATCCTCACCTCGCAGCACGTACGAACCTGAAAGGCTTTCATGCTGTTGATTCAAATTTGCGGCCATTGAATAGGAGGAAAAAAGGGAATAGATAGATTAGGCATTTGTAATAGTACTCAGACAATGGTAGATAATAGCAGAGAGTGCTTGCCGTTAGAAAGCGATGGCATACGTATTGGAGATGGTATATCGAATTGTATATCCGACACACAAACGTTCTGAAGAATAGTATAAGTATTTCTCGACTTTTTTAACTGATTGAAAACATATCTTTATCCTTCTTTTATCCATATTACGGCAATCATTAGATCGAAAGTGCGCTCTCGGTATACGGGGGCAACAGATGTTGACCAACTACATGACATAACTATACACTGTGAAAAAAAGACCAATTTTACCATAGTAAATAATAATATAAAATAAACACACAAAAAATTGTTTTTTTTTTTTTTGTAAAACTTATAGTGTTTTTTTGTAAATTTGGAGTGTAAGCTGTTACCTAAATTTCCGGCACCGAAAGTGATGGTCGAGTACCGTGAAAAATCGCGAAGTAAGAACTCAAAATAAAAAGACAAAAGGTGATGCACTTCTGCTTTACAAACCTTCAAATAAGTGGGTTGAGATTCGGCAATTTCGGCAGGGTGCCAGCCGGCTCGTTGCCGAGGGGTTGATAGAAACACAAACCCAAGATGGATAATAAAATTTCGGCGCCACCTGCTTAGGTTACTTACCCTGTCATGCCCTCTAGATAAGCAGGAATCCAAGGTGATAAATAAAATCGGGGGTAAAGCGGGTTGCAAATATTTACACACAAAGAAATAAAAGAATAAGTTCACTGACAAAGCAAATATAATTTTAATGCAAAATCTTGACATATAAAGAAATAAAGGTTATTGCCAGAATGACAAATAAAAAGAAATAAAACTCAAGAAGAGCAATGTTGTTGTCGATTTGACATTAAATACGGCAAAACAATTAAAAATGGCAGAATGTCCTAAGATAGGACACAAATGCCGAACGCTATGCCCAACGCGAACCGCTCACACAGATTTGTACAAACAAAATTCCTTAAATTATAAATTGATTGAAATGTTACGATTACAAAAACTCAAAAATAAAATTAAATATTTAAATGATGAAAAGGTGAATAAACACCCTGTATATGCCAAGCCGATATTCAATCGGATGGAGTTTGACAAGTAAATAAAAAAAGTAAATAAATATCTGAATTGAAGTTAAACTATTTTTACAAAATTAACGTTAGGTAGCACCCTCCGATTCTAGGCACAACATATAAAATTTACTTTAATACAAAAAAAAAAAACCAAATGATCGGGGGTGGTTTCCTATTATATTCGCGGAAAGGTTACAAATAAAAAAAGGAACGAGAACGTGCAGTCGAAGAAGTCGTAGAAGTCCTCAGCCGCACGTGGGTGTTTAAATTCTCACATAAAACGAAGGTAAAATTCCAGAATTCAAAATAAGGGGTGTTATAAAGACCTCTAAAAACACAGAAACCTCAAAATTAGTGATTTACAAGAAAAGACAAAATCTGCTTACCGTTAAATAACGAGGTTTTAAACTAGAGAAGAAAGAAACAGATATGGCGTTGCAGACGCGTGGGTTCTCAAATTATATCTCGATTTATCGAAGTCATCTGCCGTGATAATCACAAAAATTCCACACCAAACACATGCGAAGATACGGCCAATGATTATTTCAAGCAATCTTCCAAATAAAATCCACAGATGTGTGAAAATATCCAAAATTTCCAAAGATAGGAAGATGTACTCGTAAGAGCGCGTCTAAAACAACAACCCAGAGTGGCCGGAAGGACGGAATTACGTCCCACAACCAATCAGAAGCAGATAAATAAAATAAGAAAACGGACATAGAGGTGCCCTCTAACGTCGAAAAGATGTAAACACAGGAAACACAGAATAAATTGATCTGAATAGACGATCAATCAGACAAATCGAACACATCTATCGCTGCATGGAAATCGATAATACCGGCATATGCAAAACGAACAGATCTTAACCTACCTAGAAATGAAACGTCAACTGTCAAAACATGGGAGTTGAAGGAATTTACTAACATTGAAAGAAATTAAACGAAAATCTAAGACCGTATTAAGTATAAGGAACTATCTGTAAGTAAATGAGAATAAAAGATACAAATTCTAGCTAGACCGCACTAACATGGGAAAGAAAACACAATTTGAAAGCCAAAAATTAAACGATAATGTTTTAGCTTGTGAAAAATACAAGACGTAGGAGCATCTCTGAAGGTAGAGTACGGAAATAGAAGAAAATAGGGTTACAAAAGCTTGTCGAAAAGACTAGCGGAGAATTAATTCGAGTAAGCGAAGCAAAAAAAAACCGTAACAAACTAAAACACAAAGATTTTTTTTACAGTGTAGATATAATAACCTAGTTTACCCTGATTATAAAATCATTGACTCTAAAACATAAACACAATACGTTGTAAGACACAGTAATAATTTGAATACATATGGAATATACCAGAAGAGATGTAGTACCAGCTATCAAAATGAAAAATCCCCCAAGACTTCAAAACATCTCTACAAAACTACACCATTGTATGTATGTACAATCTCCGTATAAAAGCAGAATGCTGCAGTGTTTCCGATCAATGGTAGGAAATTGTTTTTAGTAGCGGATCCTATCCTGCACGTTCCCTCCTGTCACCCCGAGGCAGGCATCCCAACTGTACGCGACTCAATTTCCCCGTTACGTCTCAATTTGAAATATTCGTCGAAAAGAAGCAGTGCGCTTTCCAACTCCATCCGCTTGCGGTAGATGGCGTTACTGCGACCTCTTTTCCTACTACAGCCCGCGGTCGGTTCCATACAGGAAGGAAGAATGAATGAACGATTTGTTTTGAGCGTATGCATTACTATTCGTAAATGGTTGCAAGCCTTTAAGCTAGTGTATTTGACAGAGATGTTGGTTGGTATATAAGCGGCGCAGGGAGCTGGGTAAGTTTCCCCTCACTTTAAGGAGGGAGGGTGGGATGTGGAAACTGATGGTGTAAGTAAGAGGGATTTGATAATAAAGGTGATGCAAATACAATAATGTGGAAGGAAATTTAGACGTAAAAAAAGAGTTCTTGAAATATTTTAATGTTCTAAGGGAATTTTACTCTTTCAAAAAACTCCGACGTTGCTTGTTGCCTAAGCCGGAATAGTTAAGGATGGAAGATGCATATTCTAAAGTTTGAGAGCGATTGGACAACGAAAAACATCTATAATTAGAAGAAAATTGGTGTGAAGGAAGTAGGAAAAATTGGGCTTAGTTAGAAGGAAATTATAAATAATGAAAGCACAAATTTCCTATAAACTATACACCATATTTATATTATCTAACTTCCAAATTCATGAAAAAGATCCTCATAACTCCATTTAGAATAATAAAGCGTGTAAGTTTGCATTCAAATCAGCATAGATTTATTCCAGCTTATATTAGTCAAGAGATAGGCGAAGTTCTTAACAGGTGAAAGCAACTTCAGTCCCATCAATCATCAAACTCCCCTACAATAGCCCCATTCTGCGAGTTTTTCTCTGTCATCGGAGTTCCGCAAGGCTCTAATGTTAGCTCCTCTTTTATTCATTTTGTCTATTGATATGATTTACTACTTTCTTTCTATCTGTATTGTTCTTGCCTATGCCGACGATATTAAACCTTACCTCTCAAATATCCTTCAATCTAGCTCTGATTAATTGGTAACCTGGTCTTATCAATATAAGCTTTACGTTAATATTAGCAATTTTGGACAAAAATGAAGGAAGCAGTAGCTCCAAATAAGAATGAAGAGGATACCACCAACAAGATGAGATTAGTTCGAATGTAGCCTTGTCTAATAAAATTCTTTGTTCACTATGGAAGCATATGCATATGCAATAAAGGCGAATATCTAAATATGTAATGCGATTTATTCAAATTTTATCACTTTTTAAACAATTTACAAAGGAACCATTCAATCCATGCGGATTATGGTTAACACTTGAAAAGAATTTTATATCCCAATTTTTGAATGAGATTACTCCACGCATTCTTTAATTGAGTTGCAATATGCTGTGCTCTTTTGTGTAGGTATTTCCCCATTCTTTCTATAAATTCTTCAATTCTACTACTTGTATATCTTTTTTTATTTCCTGTAGCCAAGTCTTTTTTTGGTATATTTCTTTTGAGCGCTAGCAGGTTCCATTACGTTATTCCTTTTTAGCGGGTCTTCTTGACAGGACAGATAGTCGTACGTTACGTATCTGATCACATTCTTCGCAACTTGTCTTATCTTTATTTATTCTTTAATTTTATAAGGAGCGACTTCCCGGTGTTAAGTTGCTTCTTGAACCGATTATTACGAGATGGGGTACATGGTTAGAGGCTGCAATTTGTAGAAATATAAAAATGAAATTCTTGAATCACTGCTGACCGCATTGCTCTAGAAAAACTGAACAAAAGATAGTAACATCAACAGAATTGCCTACAAAACTTTTGTATATCAAGTCAAATTATAGCTTTGTTTCAAGTTACATTCGTAAACTAGAAACGCAAGGGATGTCGCTCTTGGAATCAGTCGAAATAGTAGACGAATTTGATATGCTATGTAAGAAGGTTAAGGGTACAATAGGTAATTTAATTTAAAGGTTTAATTTAAATTAAAAAAAAGTGATAAATAAAAATGCGGGGTATTTGAAATTGAAGAAAGTTAAGAAAATTTTGGAAGGTGAAACAGTAAACGATTTCGACTTTAATTTTAGTTTAGAATATATTTGCAAAGTAAAAAATGCACAAAATTACATCTGGGATGTTGAAAGAAGCTTTTCTATTTCGAAAACATATGTATTCTGATAGAAGACAAAACTTTCTTTTACAACAATTGAAAGATATTTAATTATAAATTGTTTTAGAAATATGTTGGAAAAAAATTGTGCAATAAAGTTAATGTTTAAATTTCTGCTCTTATTTATTTTATGTAAAAATTTGCATATTGGCGCAATTTTTTTTGCATAATGCCTCAGGTTTATGCATATTTTCCTAAAAAGTCGATGCATATACCATGTGATTCAAAATGATTGTCGTAAGAAAAAACTGTTTTCCGGAAAAATTTATCTATACTAATTACCAATTTAATGAGCGAAGTTAGCTACATACAAATTTCATACATTTAAATGAATTTTCTTGACATTTTAGCGACATTGGCGTGCGTGTTGTATATCTTTCGATTATTCATCTTATAAATTTTTTCAAGTCGTTTATATTTACATCTAATATCACCAACAATAGTATTTCTGAAATACTGTAAGAAAATAGGGAATTTATCTGTGGTAATTAGCTCACAAACAGGTAAAAAATCAATATTAACATTAAGTGAAATAGTTTATTACATTTATAATTTTTAGGCTATCATACACTTCACGCAATGAGCTGTCAAAAGAAAGTTACATTTTCATCCCTATAAAGTTTCTACGGTACAGGAATTTATTACCATTAGATCACGATAGGCGATTGGAATATTGTCATTGGTTTAATAACAAATTTAAAGGACGATGAATTGCTAAACAAATCATTTTTTCTCGGATGAAGCCTGGTTTTATCTAACAGGCTATATACAATTCACAAAATTATCATAATCTGGTCTGCAGAAAATCCACACGAATTTTGAGAACGCAATTGCATCCATAAAAGTTGGAGTTTGGTTAGCTATGTCCAGGCAACGAATAATAGGCCAATTTTCTTCGAGGAAACTGTAACAGCCCAACGTTACCAGCAGATGTCGGAATTGTTTATTGCAGAGTTACAAGATAATGGGCTTGAAGCAGATTATTTTCAGCACGATAATGCTCCAGCACATACTGCTCGACAAACCTGCCAATATCTTCAACAGTTCTTTGCTGACAAGGTCGTTAGAGCACAAAGATGGCCACCAAGATCGCCTGATCTAACCCCATTAGATTACTTCATGTTCGGCTCACTAAAAAATAGGATATAGAAACCGCATGCATACCATAGAAGAACTGAGAGATGCAGTTTTGTCAATTAATAATTATACTAATTGTATGTTATAATTTAAAGTAAATAAATAAAATTTAGTTAAACACCAGTTAGTACTGAATTGTAAAATCATAATTTAAGTAAAGTTAAATTAATTACATTTAATTTTTACAAGCAGAAACACCAATCCATAGTCGTTTATATAAGCGAGTTCAAATATAGGTTAGGTTTTCCTTATTTATGACAGACCGTTTACTTTCTTATGTTCCAACACTGACTTAGTTCAAACCTTCATTACAAACACGCGGCATATTGCCTACACCGCTTTACTAATCTATAGAGAGGAGAAATTGACATATCATTTTGAATCTCTTGTATATGCCGCATATATTCCAGTTTTTCTTTGCATATAATCCGGTCTCTACGTATAGCAAAGTCCATGACCTACTAGATGGTAATAATATTTGTTCATCGTGGGTGGTAATATATTTATATAGCAGTTACTCTGTCCGATAGCAACAAATTGCTGTTCGGAAACTATCGCGCTACCCTGCACCTATGTATCTACCCTTTCCACGTCCTCCCCCCACCACATTCACCCCCCATTCTTATCAAAACCTCCACTCGCACGTCACTAAAACTTTCCTTATATTCTCCGTCCTCGCTGACGGTATAAACAAAAGATAATTTACTTCCGAAACTTTGCCTCAGTCCAAAACTAATTAGCGTAAATGGTTCAGAAACGACGCCACGTTACTACGGGTTGGGTAAAAATTGAACTGGCGTTAAACTGTGGGAGCACTCCTGGAACGAGACGATGTTATAATTATATTGTGTCGTCGCATCAACTCGACTAGGATGATTTTCTTTTGTTCTGCCGGGGCGTTTTTAGTGTTGGGAGTTTAAGTAAACGTTTCTATCTGGCGCGGTTTGGAGGGGCGGGGGAAAAATGCACGAACAAGACCATTTCATTAAGTAGAGTACTGAGGTGGTTAAATTCTATTTCCTGTTCGTGAGTTTGGAATGATGAAATGACAAGAAATGATCTACATGCAGTCGCGTTACATATTATGTAGCTATCTAGGTGTAATTTATCGATCCTGCTGATGTATTCTGTCAAAAATTTACATTTTTACACGTAAAAACTGGAGATAGGAAATAGGGACCACCATTATCATTAAATATGGAATTGTCTGCATATGAATCTCCCATGAGAGTGAGCTATCAATATTATATACAGGCTATTCCACTTAACTGGTTCATTGAAAGTTTATGATGTTCTATTATTTACTTATATTTGAGATTTTGCACCAGTATCTGTTCGATTGGAACTATAAATGTAAAATACCTTAACCAAAATATCACTTCCGGTTGACCGGAAATGGATGTCAACTTTCTTATTTTAAATAGAATGATATCATTTTTTATTCATTTTTGGATTCTACAACTATAAACACGTCAGTTTTCATTAGCTATTCCTATAGCTACATCCTTGCCGTTTTTGAGTTATTTAAGTTTTTGTTTTTTTTTAGTCATAGTCATTGCATCATTGAGAAATTAATATCTCGGTTAATACTGCAAGTAGAGACTCCAAATTTGCTATGTTATGAATGTAGATATTACTCTAAGAAACGGTAAGCGCACTTTACATTCTAACATACAGGGTGTTCAAAACTGAGGAACAAAGTGACATATTTTCAAATGCAGAAAACTCAATTTTTGTAAATAGAACACCCTGTATTTTAATTCGGAATTAGGAAGTAAATATCATCCCCTATCGCTTTATATGAGCATTCCCTATACCTATCTTTAATAGATTTTGAGATATGAACGACTCTTTTGTTAAAGCACTAAGTAGCCCTATCTTTAAATGTTTGTAGCTGGCTCTGGAATGGATTCAACGTCAAATTCATGTATTATTTTTGAATAACCATACAAGAATGTCTGTTCGAATAGTCATTTCTATTAATATTGCGTTGTACGAAAGTGTAATTACTATGATATACATAAACACTTTTGGTTAGTCAATGAATTTGACATTAATCCCATTCAGACCCAGCTACAAACACGCAAAGATAGGGCTACTTAGTCTGTTTAACAAAAAGTCATTCATATCTCAAAATTTATTAAAGATAGGTATAGGGAATGCTGATATAAAGTGATAGAGAATGATATTTACTTCTTAATTCCGAATTAAAATACAGGGTGTTCTATTAAAAAAAAAGAATACTTAGTCTGTTTAACAAAAAGTCGCTCATATCTCAAAATCTATTAAAGATATGTATAGGGAATGTTCATGTAAAGCGATAGGGGATGATATTTACTTCTTAATTCCGAACTAAAATACAGCGTGTTCTATTTTAAAAAAATGAGTTTTTTGCATTTGAAAATATGTCACTTTGTTCCTCAGTTTTGAACACCCTGTATGTTAGAATGTAAAGTGTGTGCTTACCGTTTCTTAGAGTAATATCTACATTCATAACATAGCAAATTTGGAGTCTCTACTTGCAGTTATTACCGAGATATTAATTTCTCAATGATGCAATAATTATGACTAAAAAAAAAAGAAAAACTTAAATAACTCAAAAACGGCAACATGTAGCTATAGGAATAGTTAATGAAAACTGACGTATTTATAGTTGTAGAATACAAAAATGAATAAAAAATTATATCATTCTATTTAAAATAACAAAGTTGACATCCATTTCCGGTCAATCGGAAGTGATATTTTGGTTAAGGTATTTTGCATTTATAGTTCCAATCGAACAGATACTGGTGCCAAAATCTCAAATAAGTAAATAATAGAACATCATAAACTTTTAATGAACCAGTTACGTGGAATATCCTGTATATAGCTACTCCAAATGTGAATAAACTTATAGACGATAAAAACTGCCCAAATACTCTCATGCCCTCTAACTCATCGTCAACAATTTCATGAAGATTCTTGAGGTTGAAGCAGCCAATCTATATTCTGATACGCTTATGAAGAAGATTGATGACAAATGTGAGTCAAATCTGCTTATGGTTTTGAAAAATCTTGGTGACACATATTCTAAAATTCTTGTGTCGGACACCACATCTTGATACAACCTTAACAAATCTTATTGAATCGTGTATCATTTCAAGAAACGATTCGTGTACCTAATGGACATTTTGGCCAAGCAATTTTGTGAAGTAACTTCGTAGTGAAATTAGAGCATCGGTTAGAGACATGTGGGCTTTAAACGGTAAGGCGGAGGGTACTATTATTTATAGAGGGCGCTATAGAACCAGCAATATTATGCGGGGTGATGATGTAGCCCGGCGCGTGGAAAATTAAATAAATGAGAAAATCGGTGCGCAAAGATTATTAACAGTTTTAGTATTCATATATTTCTATCGACGCGGCGTGCATGATTTCGAGTGTATTGGCAATAAATTTACTTAAATTTCGTACAGACGTACGAATAAATCACGCTGTATATGACAGGCCGATATGTTTTAAATAAATATTTTGACTTTGTTAAAAAAAATGAAAAGATACGTGAATACTAAAGTTGAACTATTTTACTGAATTAGCAACATGCAGCACCCTCCGATCCTTGATATAACATATATAATTTACTTGTATCGTGTAAGAAAACATAAAAAAAAACTAAATGATCAGGGGGGGTTATCTACTATTGAAAATTTTATACACGAAAAAGATAAATAATAATAAAAAGGAAACGTGCAATTTAGCTTTGCCCCCGATCAGCTGTTAGTGGGGCGTAGAGACCCTCTCCTATTCGGACAGACAGATCGTAGCCTGGGGGCTGACTCGGTGATACCCGAAACCAGGTGGTCCGTGTAATTTCAAAGGAGGTAGGTTCTCCCAAGGACTTAAAAGGTCGCAGAAGTCCTCAGTCGCACGTGGGTGGTTCAAAATTTCACACAAAACGATGGGAAGATTCCAAAATTAAAATTAAGGGGGATTAAAAAGAACCTCTAAAAACAACAAATATCCCAAAATTAGTGACATAAATAGAAGAGATAAGATTTGCTTACCGTTAAATAACGAGGTTTTTCAACGAAGAGAAGAAACCAAATACAGCGTTGGGGCGCGTGGTGCTCAAATTATATCCCAAAATATCGGGCTCATCCGCCGTAATAATCACGAAGTTTCCACTTCAACAAACACAAACGAAGATACGGCCAATGATTATTTCAAGCAACCTTCCAATAAAATCCACAGATTTGTGAAAATATCCAAAATTCCCAAAGATAGGAAGATTTACTAGTAAGAGCGCGTCTAAACAACAACCAAGAAGCGACAGGAAACCGGAAGAAATGAATACGTCACGCAACCAATCAGAAGACAGATAATTAAAACAAGTAAAAAGACATGAAGGTACCCCCTAACGTCGAAAAGGTGTAAACACAGAATAAACAGATCTAAATGAAACAACGATGAATCAAATCTATGCGTGGGGAACCGATAATACCGACATATCCAAATCAAATAGTCCTAGCCTTACCTAGAAATGATATCCGATTGTCAAAACACAGGAATTCCAGAAATTTAAACGAAAATCTGAGACCGTTATAAGTATAAGAAACTATCTGTAAGTAAATGAGAAGTAAAGATTCAAATTCTAGCTATACCACTCTAACAGGGGAGAGAAATACAATTCAGGAACCAAAAATTAAACGATAATGTTTACGTTGTGATATTAGAAGACGTAGAAGCATCTCTGAAAGTAAAAGAAGGTAGAGGACGGACATAGGGGAAAATAGGATTACAAGAGCTTGTCGAAAAGACTAGCGCAGAACTAATTCGAGGTAAGCGAAGCAAAAAAACCGTAACATAGCAAATGTTATCGTTTCATTTTTGATGTAAAACTATCACATTGTTGAACAAATAATTCTTTCTAGGTACAACACTGATTGTGAGTATATGTAATCATATCACCTGGTCACAACTTCGTTCATATGAAACCAGAAATCTTCGCGAAAATGACATTTTACGGAGCACAGGTGTGTACGACACCGGTATAGTCGTTTCTCCTACTCTGCTCCAGGTTTAATATTTCACCGTTCATTTTCCCTAACGATCTCGGAGCAACAAAGGAATTCGCCGTCTGAGCGCGCGACGCAATATTGGCGCACGACGAAAATGTCAGGTGGCAAGCGGAAAAGCTCTACTTCCAGGCGGGGATAAGAAGACAATGACACGCGACCCGGCAACGTCGCAACGCGAGGAAAACAAGACCCGCTTTGATTTCAGCATCAAATATGTATTAAGGGAAGCGGAAACGTTATTTACTTTTATAGGACGTTGAAAGGGAACACGAGGAATGCACATGATGAAAGGAATTACGTCGGATACGATTATATATATATATTTTTTTTCCTTTCGGTTTATATCTGTGTCTTCCCTAAAATTGATTTAAAAAAAAAAAAAAACTGTGTGATGAGGCAAATAGCAGCGAAACACAATTGATTCGGATATTTTTATACCGGAACCCGGAATAAACCCCTTCTTTTCCGGGCATTCTTCCTAGAGATTCTATCTGCCTCCATCTAATTCTACCGTCACATAAGTGACCGCTTCACGGGACTCCGAAAATGAGATCCGTATCGTGGCATTATGGCCCCGGTGTATCTAATTCAATGACCCGACATATGACTCTCCGGGCATAAATGGAATGGAAAAATGGGAATTCTTGACCAAAACGGAGCTGGGGACATCTATTGTGGCGGTCTGTTTGGAATTTATTTTGCGCACGCTATGTGTTATCGGAGGGGAAAAGAATTTGATCGAAACTGAAGGCTATATGCATTGTGACGTTGGAGGACGTACTATAAGCCTGGTGTCCATTTTGAGGTAGAGATGAATCAATTGTTATACAGGGTGATTCTCCATATATGCGACAAACTTTAAGCGTTGATTCCTGGGGTTATTTTAACATATGTCCAAAATCGCTTAGTTCTAAAGTTGTACAATGTTTAATAGTAAGTTAACATAATTAATGTTTTTATTATAAATTAACAAAATAATTAGTAAAACAAAATTAACTTATACTAACTGTTGAAAATGACCGCCCCCAACTGCAATACAAGCTTCTATCCTCCGTCGTATTGACTGGCGAGTCCGTTCTAAAATACCAGGGGTATTTCGAATTGTTTGAAAAGCTGCGATAATACGATTTCTCAGTTCATCGGCATTTTCAATGGGAGTCCCATAAACTAATGATTTAAGGTGACCCCAGAGAAAAAGTCCAAGAATTTAAGTCTGGAGACCGAGGAGGCCACGGTTGTGGACCTCTCCGTCCTATCCACCGATCTGGATACGTATTGTCCAAAAACTCGCGAGCAACTAAACTAAAATGCGCTGGAGCACCGTCATGCATAAAATACATTAATTGTAATCTTAAATGCAACGGAACTTCTTCCAGCAGTAGTGGTAGCTCCTCTTCAAGAAAATTGCGGCATACCTCACCATTTAACCGCATCGGTAAAAAATGTGGAGCTATCAACTGATCTCCAACAATTCCGGCCCACACATTGACAGAGAATTGATGTTGATGACACGGCATTCACTAGTTCGTGCGGATTTTCTTCGGCCCATATGTGATTATTATGAAAATTAATAATCGCGTTTCTAGAGAAAGTAGCCTCGTCCGTGAAGAATATTTGAGCCAAATAGTCAGGATTTTGTGTTGCATCCATTGACAAAAAGCCACTCTTTGCGGAAAATCTGCCGGCAAAAGTACCTGCACCCGTTGAATGTGAATAGATACAACAGTTGATCTTTCAATATCTCAAACTGTGGCTGACGAATGTTTAAAGCAAACGCAATTTTCTGGTGCTTGTGTAGGATGTCCTCATTTCATTTAGTACCATTTCTTCAACTTGTGGAGTTCTCACTGTAGATGGGTGCCCGTTATCAGTCGTCTGTTTTTCTAAATTTCCCGTTTCACTAAGGCGTTGGTGAAGACGGGTAAATATTGAATGATGCGGGATGATACGGTTCGGGTATCGTTCTTCATAAAGACGTCTAGCAGCACGCGAATTTCCATTGGCAAGACCGTAAACGAAATGCATATCACACATCTCAGCATTCGTGTAATTCATTTCAGAAAACAGAAACTGGCAATAAACTGAATGAATACTCTGACAACTATTGACAAATATTGAAATGACAAATTTTGAAGAACCAACTGTAATATTGTATCGTGTTAGTCATAGTTCATAATTTATTATTAAACATTCAATAACTTTAAAACCAAACCGTTTTGGACATATACTCATATGAACTTTTATGATCAAAATAACCTCAGCAATCAGCTCTTAAAGTTGTATATTGTTCCTTATATGAAATCCGTTTATTGGCAAAAGAGGTGTTCAACTCTAGAGTGCTTCTAGGTTAGCATAAATCTTTATGAATCATTATGTTGACGGCATTTCAGATGATGAATAGGTTAAAGTAAAAGTAAAGTTTCTTCCCAAAAGATTTTTATTTATTTATAGGAATTTTATTGAAAATTTTATTCGCAAGAAACTGTGGGGACAGCTGGTGTAATATTAATCTAGAGTTTGGAATAGCCGAATCATCCTTATAGCTGGTATTATGGTAATGTTTATCTTTATTAACTTGAAACTCATTGCTATTATCATGCGCGTAGCCAGCTAATTCGAGAATAAAGGTTGAAGGCAGAGTTAGTAAATTATGAGTATTAAAGACTGATCTGCAAGGAATAAAGGCACTTAAACCCAATAAGCAACCTGCGATTCGTTCCTGAGAAATAAGAACGTCCGTAAACAAGGGTAGAGTTATCTCAAAACATGATACATACCATAAGTGAGCCTGCTGAAGACGTAAACATAATACACACCAAGTAATTGCTGGAGCGACAGCACCGGTCTTAAATTACGAAACAAAAGAAAAAACACAAAGAATTAAGTTTGAGAATGAGACTCTCACAATGGACTTTCCAGTTGAGTAACTCATCCACCCATACTCCTAAAAATTTAATGCAATCAACTTTGGTAAGTTGATTATTATTTATTGATAAATTTAAAAAGAAGCCTTGCGGTAGTTTTGATATCGATAAGGATGAAATCTTAAATAAACACTTTTCTTTTCATTAACACGAAGTCAGTTTCTGTTAAACCATGCAGATGCCCTACCAAGCACCTCATCGCAAGCATCATCCAGATCATCTGTAACCCCCCCCAGCAACTACCAAAGCTACGTCGTCCGCATAAAAAAAAATCATTAATAAACAATAAAAAGAGTATCGGACCCTATATGGAACCTTGGAGTACACCTAAGTTAGTTAATAATTTGTCCGAAGCAAAAGTATTATAGCAAGATGCTTCGCAGAAACAAACTTAGAATCTAAAAGATTCATAAGAAAGTGTGAAAGGCGACATATTTGTAGCTCATTTCAAAAGGATATTATACTAGTGTACATATGCCAAAGAAATCTTCCATTGTTGTACATTTATAGTGGGATTATATTCCCATATGCGAATACTTGTGGTACCATCTATATTCTCTACGTTTATTACTAGAAACACAATTTCTGCAATAGGGTCAACGATTGTACCATTTACTCTACGTAAGTTTAAAATATTTAATATATATATCCTACCGACTGCGCCGCAATATTTTAACAACAAGCTGTTCCACATTCGAAAAAATCGTTCTTTTACCTTATATTTACCACTTCTTTTATGAGATCATCGAGCACCAACTATGGTTTTTCTCATCAATTCTACACATTACATAAAGCTAACGACCTCCAACAATATACATTTAGTATCGCATAACCTAAGCACAGGCTCAAAATCCAGTAACGATCTGTACCTTGATTTTATACTTCTGACGTTCTGGATAAAACGAAAACTTCTAGCGTGTAATGGGGGGTACGTGCCACGAATCCAGTTAAAAATTACCTTTTTCCAATATCGACTGGAATAAGAAAGAGCGCCATGTAACGCTCTGGTTGGTCTAAGTGCTCCCGGAAGAGTTAGAAAATGCAATTGGTGTTACTCTAATTTGTTAATGTGCATTGAAGGTTGCATTACATAGATTTAATAGAAGTAATTCCACCAGAATTTAGTACAAAGTTTATGTGATCTAATTGTTTCTATTTTGTTTCAGGTAAGGCAGCAAAAAAAAACACTAACGGATCTCTTTGGAAAGCTTTGTAAGTTCTCTATTTTCCTAATTCTTTCTAATCCTCTATAATATAATATGCAATTGTATTTTACCAGTCGTAAACATCAGATGCAGGTCAAAAAAAATCCCTTATCTTCCAAATGCACAAAAACAAATATTACCAACTATTCCGACAGTAAGACGCATCTGCATCTTAACTAGTTTTGAATTAGACTGTCTCCTTCCATCCAGTATCCATTGGCATGCCTGTCACGTTTTGCAACCACATAAACTCGGTCCCCAATTTTGTTCTTCGACAGAACGATTGCTTATAAACATAAATTACTCGGAAGTTCGTTACGCGAAAGACGACTTCGCCGTCACTGATTAAAGATTCTGTATTTGTCAATTAGGCTGTACTATCAAGATGTCGCATGCAATGTATTTAGTTGGAAGGAGGGGGAGGGGGAAGTAGCATATAAACAAGGAAGTTCTTGGACCTTATATAAAACGAATTGCTAGATTAGATATCTTGAAAGAAAGGTTTGTGTATAACTTTCCCTTGAATATATTTTTACATGCTCATCATGATGGTTAGAGAATTTTCACCCAAAATCAAGAATTCCAATATTGCCTTCTAAAATTATAAATGATCAACTTTCATAACTACAAATTTAAATTATTCTATCTCACAATTTACTCCCACTTAATTCATTAACATTTCACAACTTTTTACAATCTGAAGTCCCACCAAAATCATGAAACTGTACCACCATTTTTCACCAAAGATGTACGTATAAACTGCTTTGCCTGTTGTTTTACGAAAGATTTCAACATAATTTATTTGAACGAAAGCGCCAAATACATATGTCTCTTTCGCATCTTCCAACCACTTTCCCGGAGCTGATAAATGAAGTCACAAAACGCTGCAGATATTTCCTTATGGTAACTTATTTAGGACAAGACGTGACTGAGGTGGAACTGCGATATTTCTTATGAGCTGCTAGGATAGAGGATGGGGTAGTCTTGTAGTGAATAATGTCGGACATGTCCTTTATTAGATTGAGAAAGAAATTTTAAATTTAAAATACTTAAATAATATGATTTATCACTGTTACTTAGACATTGTTATTCGGTTATTTTTATCATATTACTGGTATTCAGTTACTGCTTTCCTGTTATGTTGTCGCTGCCATTTAATCACGATTTTATGTATTTTACGCTTATGCAACTACTCATATTTAAATCCTGTCTATTATCTTGGGAGTTGTTTTTGTTATTCGCTTACTGCTATACTGTCACTGTTACTTATTCATAGTTTAATATGTGAATTCTAGCTATCTCACACGTCTACAATTGCTCATATTCAAATTCTGTTTATTATTTTGAAATTACTAAAATTGCTTTTACTTTGTTACTGCTATGTTGTGACTGTTACTTCATCACAATTTTATGCATGTTGTATTTCTCATATTCACATCCTGGAGTTCCTAGTATCCTGGAATTTTATTTAAAATTACTTTTTTCTGTTTTTGTGTTACTGGTATTCTGTTACTGTTCCCCTGTTACTGCTACTGTTATTGTTACTTAATCACAATTTTGTGAGTACACTCTATGTATCTTAGACTTATACAGTTGTTGCTATTATCTTGTCGTTACTAAAGTTACTTTAACTTTATTACTGTTATTCTGTCGCTGCTTTCCTGTTACTGCTATATTGTGATTGGTACTTAATCACAATTTTATGTATTTTACACTGCTCACATTCACATTCTGCCTATTATCCTGCAATTTTACTAAAATTACTTTTATTTGTTTTTGTGTTACTGGTATTCTGTTACTGCTACTGTTATTGTTACTTAATCACAATTTTGTGAGTACACTCTATGTATCGTAGACTTATGCAGTTGTTGTTATTATATTGTCATTACTAAAATTATTTTAACTTTATTGCTGTTATTCTGTTGCTGCTTTCCTGTTACTGCTATGTTGTGACTGTTACATAATCACAATTTTATGTATTTTATACTGCTCACATTCACATTCTGCCTATTATCCTGAAACTTTACTAAAATTACTTTTATTCTGTTTTTATGTTACTGGTATTCTGTTACTGCTCCCCTGTTACTGCTACTGTTATTGTTACTCAATCACAATTTTATGAGTACACTCTATGTATCGTAGACTTATACAATTGTTGTTATTATCTTCGTCATTACTAAAATTACTTTAACTTTATTACTGTTATTCTGTTGCTGCTTTCCTATTACTGCTATGTTGTGACTGTTACTTAATCATAATTTTATGTATCTTATACTGCTCATATTCATATCCTGCCTGTTATCCGGGAATTTTACTTAAATTACTTTTGTTTTGTTTTTGTCATTGCGTTACTGGTATTCCGTTATTGCTTCCCTGTGACTGCTATTTTGTTACTCTTACTCATT
This sequence comes from Protaetia brevitarsis, assembly GCA_004143645.1. NCBI lineage: Eukaryota > Metazoa > Arthropoda > Insecta > Coleoptera > Scarabaeidae > Protaetia > Protaetia brevitarsis. The sequence continues at coordinate 21,837 of RXPK01001247.1, read as the reverse complement.
GTCAGTCCCAATTTAATGAGTACACTTTAAGTATCGCAGACTTATACAATTGTCGTTATTATCTTGTTATTACTAAAGTTACTTTAACTTTGTAACAGTTGTTCTGTTACACTTATCTTGTGACTGGTATTGTCACTACTTTCCTATTTTTGCTATGTTGTTACTATTACGTAGACACAATTCAATGTGCACCTTTTTGTGTATCTTACATTTATTCCTGACTATTATTTTGTGATTATTATTAAAGTATTATTATAATTATAGAAACATCAATTCATCCTGTCATAATCCATAAACTTTTAGACCGGTATTTTTTCCCTCGTCTGTTGCCTGATATAATAACTTATTCGTCTATTCGTTACTCTGTTATATCTCGTTTAATTGAATATTTTAAATACCTTCTCTTAATCCCACGAGACTCGTTAAAATAGGCTTCAAAATTCACTCAGTCCATTGTGAATATAAAACCATTCTTCAGAATGAAGAATTTTAAATCGTCGAACAATTGAGACCACAAAGATGAAAGAGGTAAAAGTTAGACTAAAGAAGATAAATATAATCGAAAATGCGGTAAAGGATTTCAAAGGATCCGATTTCTAAAACCAAAGATTGTAAAATATATAGATAAAGTCTGGCCAGTGAACCTGATTAATAATACATTTTAACAACGTATTCTCTTGGTATTTAACGAGGAATTAACATTAATTGCCTTTGTTTTGGTAAATCGTACCCGCAAGAATTACGATACGAGATGATATTAATTCGTCATCTTTGTGTTTAATTGTGTTTGATATATTTACAAGACGGAGCCAAAGACTAGTAATGCTATAACAACATTGTTAATCCGTTGAGGTGGTATGTTTCTACCTCAAAGATTTTATAGTGTATGCAAATATAGAGTACACAGGCCCAGGTAAAATATAAACTTAGGAATGTAAACAAGGTGCGAGCAAGATAAACTACCTACAGTACTCTTGTGTATTTATAGTAAGTATGCATTCCTGTTTACCAAGATGGTTATTTAAGATTTATTATAGACATAAAATCTTTTATGGTGTGTATAGGAAAAAGTTATTGAAGCGATTAGGGTGATGAAAACACACAGATATGGATTCTAGAGAGGGTGAATACAGTGAAATCTCCCTTGAACGGACACCAACGGGACCAACTGAAGATGTCCGTTCAGGAGAGGTGTCCGTAGAAAAGAAATATGTAGTAGATACAATAAAAATCGTGTTTTAACGAAAAATGAATATATAAAGAACTGGGACATTAAATCGTATATGTATATAAATGTTTTTAAAATAAATAAAAAACTTTAAACTTAAGAAAAAAAAAGTTTATTTCCTTTAGATATATACAAAGTATAATATAATATGTACATAGGTACATAGATGTAGTATGTAATACAAAACAGTGAAATGAATAGTCACTTTAAGGACGCAAAAATTCATATATTCTTGTTTGTCTTCTTTTTTTTTAAAAAATGGCGTCTTGAAATCGTATTTCTAATTTAGAAAGAAGCTCCAAAGACTCTGTATCTCTGTGATTTTTTTTCGAAAACGTTTGAGCTGCTTGGTCAGGGTAATAGCTTTATCATAATTTGGGATAGCTTCTGTTGGCACTGGAACCTCATCGATATCAGAATCTTCCGAAAGTTCTTGTATTTCTACTGGATTTGTAATTTCTTGTTCTGAATCTGGATCTTCAACATACAAATCTTCATCTACGTTCAAAAAATCATTAAGGTTTTCATTATCCGTCAATTTCAATAAATTCTTATTTTTGAGGATATCTGAAAGTACATTAAGAGGCAAATCATCTTCTAGGCGAGATATATCAGCCTCAGTTAACTGGTCTTCACTTTGCATATTTGCATGATTAAATCCTGCTTTGCGGAGGCAATTTTGAACTGTCTCTTTGGTTACTTGGTCCCAAACGGTTTTTGCCAAACAAACTGCATCCAGTGGTGTAATTTTCTTTATTAACTCAAAAGCTGTACCAGCAGTTTCAATGTTTACTAGCAGATGTTTGAGTATTAGACTTCGGTAATAAGTTTTAAAATTCTTTATAATCCCCTGGTCAAGTGGTTGACAAGCTGATGTACAATTAGGGGGTAAAAATAATATTTTTATATTATTTAAGCGAACGTCTTTCAGATGAGATCCCGCATTGTCTAAAAATAACAAAATGTTTCTTTTTTCTTTAGCCATTTTCCAATCTAGGTCTTGCAACCACTCTGTCATAATTTGTCCTGTCATTCAAGCTTTCTTATTGTATTTCCAAGTTACAGGCAGTTATTTATGTTAATGTTTTTAAAGCTCTGGGTTTAGCTGCCTTACAATGATTAGGAGTTTTTCTTTTTCACCCGCATATTTGCACAATGCAAATTGTAAACCTCTCTTTGGGATACTTACCCCAATACATTTTTCCTTCTTTAATGTGAGTGTTTTGTCGGGTAGAGCCTAAATACAGGCCTGTCTCGTCGGCATTATAGATGTCTCTCGGTGAATATCCTTAATCAAAGAAGGACAATTTTTTAAAAACGATGAAACATCTTCAGCATTAACCGAAGCTCCTTCTCCAAATCGCTTTAAAACTTATATTGTGACGGATTCTAAATTTATTGAGCCAATCAGAAGAAGCACTGAATGTAGAATGTCCCAAAGAAGCGGCTATTTCTCTTGCTTTACATCGTATTAGCGGACAAGTTTTTTGCGTTTTTGTCACGACAAACCTATTGGTAATCTCACTCTTTTTAACTACATACATATTTTAGAATTTAATATGAAAAGAAAATCAACGCATTAATACAAGAAAACCTTATCTAAAAAAATCATATGCATACCTGTTAAAGGAATCCCCTTATGGCGAGCTGCTGTAAACCAATCATAACACAATTTGTCAATTTTAGTACCATCACCCGTCAAAAAGCTTCTTTTTTCATTCAAATTGCTGTTCGACGTCCATTTGTTTAGAAGGATTTCTTTATGTTTAATTATATCTGCAATATCTTGTGTTTTTCCAATATTAAAACGCTTGGATAAGTTCCTTACACTTAATTTCTCTTTATTGTAAACTTCAACAATCTCAATTTTTTGTTTAAGCGCGAGAATTTTTCTATTTGGAGTCATTTCTACAATGAATGTGTCGCCCACTGTCTTTTCCGCACAGACGTCAGACTAATATGCAAATGCAGATTCAATCGAAAGCGTGTACCCAAAGAATAAGAACGGTAAATCCCCGACCAACTTGGGGACGTCCCTAATTCACGCCAGGCAGAAATGCGCGACATAGGCTGCGTTTGTACCGAAAGATTAAAGTCGGTAAATCTCCGGTTTACTCGGGGAAGTCCCAGCGAAATTGGCGCGCGGCGCGATTGAGTAATGCAATAGCAATTCTCTCGATAAAAAATTACAATAAGGCGTTTCTTTTTATTTTATTTTTTGTCTAGTTAAGAGAACATTTTCTCGTGTCCGCGTCCGTTCAAGAGAATGTCCATCCAAGAAAGAGTTAATACGATGGAAATTATATGAGAGCCGGTCGGGACCATGAGAAACTGTCCGTTTAAGGGAGGTGTCCGTGTAAGAGGGGTGTCCGCAAAAGGGAATTTCACTGTACTTGACTTTCTTGTCCGCTGTTCAGTAATGTAAATGTTTATTGATTTTTACCAAGAACAATTACCTAGATTTTTTAGTGTGCTGATACCAAAAGCAATCGAATGACTGCTATTCACAACAGCACAAGCGATAATTTTCCAATTCCACACACCATCACCTCATTCCGGTTCCACGCCCCTACAAAGCTTTCAACACAATCGGTAGCGTTTCGCTCGCATCGTCCTCTAGAACAAAGAAGGGACGTTCTCCTTCTCCTCCCCCATTATGGCGCAGAATAAATATTAATTTTGCGGATAATGAGTTCGCGCCGACAAAATACCCGGACGCGAAGCCAAGCCCGTCCCTGCTTTAAACGAGCCCAGGCGCGCGTCGGTACGATTCGTCCGTATGCGGCAACCGTTGATGAATAGCTTCAATAGAAAATGCTCTCTCGCTACGTTTTCCGATCGGCTGTCTTCCTCGCGCGCATCGCGAAAAGGTGACAATAACCACCGCCGCCTATCGAACGGGAGGCAATGATGCATGGGATTGCGAGAATCGCCTTTATTTTTTAATTTAATTCCGAGGATATTAGAACTGACGGATACAATGGCGGGGAAACGTTTTTAAAAACGATTTATTCCGTTTAATGTGTAATTTTGTTTGAAATCCCCGAATTGATTATTTCGGATCTGTTTTCTTTATGGAAATCCGTAGGCTGATTTTGGCGCCCAAGCAGGGGCAATGACAATTTTCGCTCACACACGTTAAAATTGCTGTTACAGATACTGGTGCGTTGTGCATATAGCAATTGCAACTCATTATTCATTCCTTTTGCTAAGGATGGTCGAGATATATATAACAACAAACGTCATTCATTCATTCATTCAGGTTAGGGTGGGCACTTGATGTCCGGGCACTTGAGCTTGGTGCTCATTGTACCATCCCTATTGATTCTCTTATTTCCACTCGAGCAGCTTGGTGTTCTTTATAAAGCCCAGTATCTTGTCCAGTGGAAACTTGAGGACCTTCGAGGGCTCCAATAGATCTCTCCCGAAATATTTCTGCCTGAGTACCTTCAGTTCCTCACATGTGCAGATTACATGTAAACTCGTTTCCTCCTGTAGTTCGCATCTTCTACACCACGGTTCGCTTCACGGCCTGTGTTGTATAAATGCTTTTTTAGAGGGCAGTGTCCAGTTCAAACCCAGTAATGTTTTAACTTCTTTCTTACTGCGCTTGAGTAGGTTATCAGAGAAACTACAACATCCCCATCCCCTATCAGCGTTTTGGTATGGAGTTGAACTTCAGTCGACCTCCATTTCTTTGTACTTTCTTTATCTAACCAGGTCCAGAACTCCCTTCTTGCGGAATCCTTAGTAATCCCACATACGGGCTCTGGACCCATGAAGTGTCTCTTAGAGCCCTCATTGGCTAGTTCATCGGCGATCACGTTGCCCTTTATATTCTCATGTCCGGGCACCCAAATCAGAGACACCGTGTTGTCTCGTGCCAGTGCATTGAGGGATTGTTTGCAGTCCCTAACTAGTTTTGACCTAGTTACAGGCTTTGAGACTGCCTGACTGTCAGTCATTATATTAATTTTCCTCCTCATGCAGCCCCCTTTTGCAATCATTTCTGCACGGGCTGCAAGGGCGAATACCTCTGCCTGGAAGACCGTTGTATGTTTCCCCAGGCTTATGAATATCCTTTGATTAGGACTGGGCCCACAAATACCGGCTCCTGTCCCTTGGCTGGATTTGGATCCATCCGTGTACCAGTTTTCGTTAGCAGTGATCTCACTACGTGCCTGGTCTCTGTTCGGTATGGAGATTTTCACCTTTTCACTGAAGATAATTTCGGGTGCCATACTGTCCGTGGGCATTTGTAGCAATGGCCCGTCCAGCAACGTGCCCGTAGTATAAGTGTGTCCTCCCACCCTGAAGTTGGGATGGCACAGGTTGTTGGCTTTCAGTCTAAGGATCGCATTCATTGCCTCCGCTCTCACATAGAGTTCCAGCGGGGGGAGGCCCACAATGGTCTCCAAAGAGGCGGTCCCTGTACTGTTAGTTGCACCAGTGATACCCAGCAATGCCTGTCTCTGGACAGCGGTCAGCAGCTTCGCTGCGGAGGAACAACAAACGTCATTGTAACACTTGTGTTTTAATAGATTATTGCTGTTGAAATAGCTCGTGCGGTATATCTTTATACAGGATGAGATAAATCAAATTCCAGAAAATATTACTCCAGGAAGGAAGGCTGCGAAATTGCCACCTAACATGGTGACATTTTAAAACCCAAATGGCGGGAGGGAGGGGGGGAGGGTGACAATAACTGCCATTCATCGAACGGGGCAATGATGTATGGAATCATTTGTGGGGAATTGCAGGAATTCGCTTTTGAAAATTTATATCCGAGGATATTAGAATTGAAATTCCTTGGCAAATTTCAGCGCCCAAACAGGGGCAATAATAATTTTAGTGTTACGTACATAAAACTAGCTGTTACAGATAATAATGCACCTACAATTAGCAGTTACAGCTCATTATTCAGTCCTTTTGCTAGGGATAGTTGATAAACTGTCTGGGATTCTGAAGCAAAAGCGGTATATACTACAAGCAGAAAAGTGCGATACGCTTCATACATACTGTAATCGTCAAAACTCAGGAGAGCAGAGAGTAGGGAAAAGTGCGCCGCTTTAAAATAGAAACAGACATATACCTAACGCCCAATACACGCATCGGTGCGTATTGCGAGGTCATTTTATGCATAGTATAAGATTCCTATACTAAAATTACGGTTTAACGATGTATATAAGTATTAAAATTGTAGTTGAACTGGATCAGGTTAATTATTTTGGGAGTTTTCTTTATAAAATAAAACTCTAGACAGATTTTGGTGATCAAGCAAGGGCAATAATAATTTGCGTTCATGGATGACAGTAAGTTGCACAATGCATCAATTATGACTCACTATTCAGTCCTTTTGGTTCTAGAGATGGTACATAAATTGTAACTACTAACAGGCCTAGTACTTGGAGAGAGGGATACTACGAGAACTAAAAGTTGGTGGGGACGCAACAGCGGATAGGCACGACATATACAGTGACGGTCAGCCATCACTTAAGACTGACAATATTTTCGGGAATAAAAGAAAGCTAACTTTGGAATAGAGAACAAATTGAGAACAAAGATTCTTTAAAACTGTTTTCTATTCAAATTGGTATTTGTATATTAGAGCATGTTTGGTGTTATGCTGTTCGAACAAAAATAAATTAATTTCGAAAATATTCGCTTTGTACTTTTGTAGAAAATCCAAAATTATTCGAAGCCTGTTTTTTTTTATAGAAATCTCTAGGCACATTTTGGCGCGCAAACAGGGGCAACACTAGTTTTCGTTCACGCACAGGAAAGTAGCTGTTACAGATTATAATAGCATATATAGAAGTTGCAGCTCATTATTCAATCCTTCAATGCTCAGAAACACTGATGAACTGCTAGAAAAAAAAATTATAAAAATCACCTAACGGAGTATAGATACATGGGATCAAGGACGTGCAATTGCGGCTCTTATTTTAAATCAGGGACAGATTTAAAGAACTGACGAATGCAGTGTCGAAGAAATTTGTTCGATTACAACATTTTTAAAAGTGATTCATCCTATTTAATTATCCCATATTGGTTATTTCCTTATAGAAATGTTTAGGCGGATTTTAGCGCCAAAGCAGGGGCAATAATAATTTTACCCTCGTGTATATACAAGTATAGACTCTTGCGCCCTTGATCCGGATGATCGATGATTTATTTTAGAATATAAATATCTATACGTGTTGAATCCATGAGGGCATTTTCTCTCGTATTTAATATTTAAACCTTATTAGCTATTTACATAGAGGTGCATAAAAATTGGTGAAATACATTTTTTTCTAATATTGAAATGTATCGTTTGAACTCGATGTGTGAACGTATAGAAATATTTTTTTTTTTGTATTTGAACAAATAAAAACAAAATACATTGTGCCACCCCTGTCAGCTTGGCATATTTCAAGTATCTTAGAAAGTAGAGGTGATTGATGAAACCAGAAAGTTTGTTTCCAAACACAATATTAGATAAATGCGGTATGGATACAAATATTTTTTTTTAATTATTGCAAGAAATATTGCGAGCACAGATAGAAATTAATAGACGGAGAAACTTTTATTCTGAATAATATGCCAGGAAGATACGCATAAAAACATTAGATGTTGTTTGGCAGTACATATAACAGACATAAATAAACATATACTAATAATATCAGTGTAGATAAAATAATGACATTGACAGTAATGTAATTTGATGGACTAGTGTCTGTAGCTGTGTTAAATTAAAATTTAAAACAAATGTTTACAACGGGGAGTATAAGGTAGATAAGAATTATGTATCAAAGTCATATGTTAAAAATTCGTCAATGGAATAAAATGCTTGTTCCAACAGTACGGCCCTTAGTTGGCGCTGGAACATTTTTTGAGTTGGCGAGTTAGTTAAGGAAGTAGGTAATTTATTATATAATGAAAAACTCATATAATACAAGGAATTTCTACAAAGGGAGGAGCCTGGTTTAGGAAGATTAATGTAGTGATTATGGCGTGTGCTATAAGAATGTATGTCAAACCGATATTTCTGTTTCTGACGCTGTTTGTAGGTAGTGCTAAGGGTCTTATATAGAAATAAGGAAGGAAGGGTTAAGATTCCACGCGATATGAACAAGGGTCGACAATGAGCTCTGTTGCCCTCCCCACAAATGGTGGATGGTAACATTTTTGGCACCCAACGTGGGGACAATTTAAAATCGAAGCCAATTAATAAGCTCGTTTCCTCTTTGTTCGAAAATCAACTTCTGATTATTCCATCGATGTCCATTCCGCATGCAAAAATATCGTTAGCAAAACTTCATGGTTTCACAATCTGCGTTTCATTCCAATTTTCCTAAGTGCTAGCCTACTGAATCGATCGCATCTGAACCGTGCTGCAGCTAGCTATATATATATACTATAGGTACAACATCTACTCATCCAATTTACCGAAACAGAATACTAGAAACTGCAACAGCGTCAAAAAAAAAAAAACAGAAATAACAAACAACATCCCGCCACAACTTTGTGAAGTATGCATATTTGTCACCGCGCACACGTCACAAAGCACTGGCGGCGACACTTTCAGGAACGCCGGCGAACGGAAGAAGACAACGCTGCGACAATTGAACCACTACCGCGGCACGCTACGATTCCCCCGCGGGACTTCAAACACGCGTCAAGCGTACGGCGCTCCTCTCCTCGTTCTCTCCGCGCTGGCGACGGACGGTTCGGTGTCGGTTCTCACTCGAAATATTCTCCGTACTCTCGGCACCTCTTCGACTTCCGCCGCCGCCAGGGGGCGCTGGTTAGGCGGATAGATAATGCCACGCCGCCGTTACAGTACGAGGGGGGTACTAGGGATTGCGAACATACAATTTCTCTTAGAAATTATCCGCGAATTTACGTTCCTTTGTGTCGTCTGGTTCATGTTCTCGGGAAATTCTTAATTGTTATGGTGAATACTGGGGATGGAGCTTCTCTCTCGCTTAGCGATGCTGGAAATTGGAAAATAAAAAAAAAAGTAATTAGGATAAAGGAGCAACATGTTATGGAAAAACAATCTGAGAGGATATCTAAAATACCTATTCTAAACGAGAAGTATGAATTAATTCTATGTTGGCCCCACGTTGGGCGCCAAACATGTTACAATTTACATATCTAGAGCGAGAAAATGGATGACATTGTGCGCTATAATAATATAATAATATATATAATCACATACCTCTTTTACCCTTCGGTGTAGAGGTAATAATAATAAAATTAAATTACATTCTTTTGCTACATGTTTCTTTTTAAGTGAAATGTACAAAGTCCTTCCATTCTTTTCTATTTCCCGCTAGTTTTCTTGCGTTTGCCACCGTTTGTCGTCTTCTCAGTATTGCCCCTGCTACCACTATATCCCACGTTATCCTTGGTCTTCCTGGTCCCCTTTTGATTATGATCCTCGCCTCCATTACTTTTCTTGCTTGTCTATCTGCCTCCATTCTCTGTACATGCCCCCACCAATTTAGTTATTTCTCCTCTATATATTGCAAGATGAGCTCTACATCTAGTTCTTCCCTTATGTCCGTGTTCCTGATTCTGTCCCTACATGTTATTCCCATAATGCCTCTCAAATATATCATTTCCATGCTTTGTATTTTGCTTTTGAGTCTATCTGTGAGAACCCATGCTTCACTTCCATAGGTGAGTATAGGTCTATATATTGTCCTATATACCGTCATCTTAGTTTTGTGGCATTTCTTTTTTAAATATAAATGTTTTCTTCATTGAATGGTATAATTTGTCAGTTTTATTAATTCGTTCGGTAATATCTATATCTTGGTTTCCATTTCTTTCAATTGTAACACCCAGATATTTATATTCAGAAACTTGTTGTATCTTTTCCCCATCAATATATATTCTTATCTACTCTTCATTCCCTGCTGTTATCATCATTACCTTCGTCTTTTTCGTGTTAATTTTCATGTTGTATTTTTTCAAAACTGCATTCCATTCATTTATATTTTTCTGAAGTTTTTCTTCGCTACTAGCCATGATAACCAAATCATTAGCAAATATGCATTCTGTAATATCTACTGGTGCCAAGTGTCTATATCCTATATTCAACTTTGTTAATTTCGACTTACATTCTTTCAATACTCCGTCAGTAAATACGTTAAATAGCAGTGGGCTTAATACACCTCCTTGTCTTAGTCCTCCTTTAGTGTTAAACATTTCGGACTTCCTATTTTTACTTATGACACAGTAAGTGTTGTCATTGTACATATTTTTGATATTTCTAATCAATTTATCATTCACCTTTCTTTGTTGTAAATATTTCCAAACTGTTTCTCTAGGGATTCTATCGAACGCCTTTTCTAGGTCTAGGAAGCCAAAACATGCTTTTGTCCGACTCAGTATAACTTTTTCTATTATCTGCTTTATTGTGAATATATGATCGTTAACACTTCTGCCTTTTCTAAATGCGCTTTGTGATTCCTCCATTGTAGCTTCTGTATATTTTCTTAATCTGTTTTCAAAAATCCTTTCATATGTTTTTGTTACTGTACTCAATAGTGTTAGTCCTCTGTAGTTATCCAAGCATACCATAGCAATCACGTGTATTTCCGTTTTTGTGTATTGGTACTATTAATCCTATATTCCAATCTTTTGGTACATAATAATAATAATAATAATAACAATAATCCTTTATAAGTATACATCTAAATGCTTCGTTCCCAAGATTATATACAGGGAGAATCTGAATCCCATCTTTCTCTATGATATCGACTGAAGAGCAGATGTAATCTCAGAAAAATCTTGACATCGTGGACATATTCATGGATTTGAGAATTAAGCTTTAATCTCTGAGGAATACCGGAAGCTAAAAGCAAGTCATTATAACTGTTGTAATTTACATAACGCCATCTCTGTCATAGTGGCAAAGACTTAGGGTAAAAGTTGTTTATAAGAATTTAATTTTTCATCTAATGAATCCAAATTTTCTGATAAGTTAGATTTTGTAATTATCCCCACATTGGGCGCCAATTATGTTACAAATGACTGAATGAATTACATTCCAAGAACAATCTTAACCAAAGGGAAAGCTATAAATATACTAAATTGGTGGGTGTGAGCTGCAACTACAAGAAAAAGTATTGCAAAATCATTGAAAGTGTCTTACATTATTTACGTTCATTCACCCTCAATTAGTTAAGCATTTAGGATCATCAATTAAAACGCAATCCATGTTAATACTAAATTGAACACATGAAAAAATGCAAGGTCGTATGGATTCTTATGGTATATGTATTTATTATATAACATGCTTTGTATATGTGGGTTTCTTATCAATGGAAATATTTTTTATATGACAGTTCAGGCAGGAAATAGAAACTGCTGATTCTCCAGATATTTTTTTTTTAAGGAATAACAGCAGGCGGAGTAATTAATACGCTTTACATTTTCAAAATTAAAACTCGCAGCCATACTTAGAAACATGCACATAACCGAAACAAAATATACCTAAATAAGATTCATTCTTGTACTAAATTCGAGCAGCGCCGTTATATATAGGTCTTCTAACCGCAATATCCCCTCCCATCCACAGCCAGTAACTGCATCCGTACAGTTCTGCATAATTTATCTCATCCGGCTGTATATAAATTTCGTCATTTGCATCATATTTGCGTAAATAGCATTCGTTTAACTTGGCGATCTACGTACGGCGCTCAGTACATATTCATAATTGTTGACGTTGGGGAGGGGAAAAGAGGTGATTAATCCCATACGCCGAGATAGAGAGCGCGCGGAGTGCCGCCATCTGTGGGCCGAGCGAAGAAGCTGGTAATGCGGCACTTCGTGATTGATGGGCGAAAAGAAAAAAGGAAGTGCTTCCAGAGGATGGTTGCGAGATACTTAGTTAATCGTCCGTGTAGGATGGAGTCGGTTTATGCGATGCTAACGTTATGTTCAGATGTTTGGTCTGTTTTTTATACGTCAGGGTTCATTATGGCGGATTAATGATCATTATTATACAGGGTGTTTGCTGTATTGTAGTATAAAATGGTAACTTTGGCTTACTTCTTTCCACAGTTCTACCAGTTCACATTCGGAACAGAATTTAGAAATTCGTGCAGAAATATTTGCGACGGCAGTTAAATAATAAAAAAAATACAAAGTTTGAGAGGTTTATTATCATAACATGCGTACTTTTTTTGGTGTCAATGCAGAAAGTTATATAATGACAAGGTAGTGTTGCAGTAACATCCGCAAAATTTACTTTGATACATGTAGTGTGAATAGGGTGGCGGCAAATTTAAAAAGTATGTTATGACTCGGCAAAAAATGAGGTTGGAAAAATGTTTAACAGACCTCCGCACATTAAAAATGTGGTCCAACCACCTTTCATAAACAAGCAGAATATTGAATGAGAATTGAAGTTGGAAATTTCATTATTAACGTGAAATTAATTGCTAAATTATCGATCTGAAACTACAATATGTTTCTATAAAGGAGAACAATAATTGTAGGCCGACTCTAATCCACTATACATGCTTTAATTAACTAACACTAATTAATAATTAGGTCACACATTTCTCCGTATAATGCATTAGGTTGACCAATAGCACTAAACATCCTTGGTAAGGTGAAACATACGTATGCTAATATCAACCGAGTGTTACACACACTTTTATTGTGACCTAAATATGCTATTATTAAATGCTGACGAGCAGATAATATTACTTCTACAAGATAATATTCCAATAAATCCCACATTGGGCGCGAAATTCCTTATAATTAGATATACTAAAATGTGCCCTTCTGCCGGACAGAAAAATTCCAACAGATCCTAGATTGGGTGCTAGAATCTCTAAAAATTGAGAATACTAAATGTGTGCCCAAATATCCTGAAATTGAAACAACTTAGTGTGAAAAATATATACATATATTGCTACCGTAAAAGCATATCTCAACAGATCCCAGATTGGGCGCCAAAATATCCACGTCAGAAGGTCGTGATGATGTATCGTAATCGCATCCGGGTGCGCTGTTTGTGCATTCTGTTTAGGAGATTGTGGGTCAAATTCCCAGAGATTGAAACTATATGGCCGAATCACCTTAAGTTGACAAGAGAAAAAACATTGAATATGTTATTATTTGAAGCTAGCGAAAGTCATATTGTTAATATAGGAAGACATCTCAACAGGCTCCGGATTAGGGAAGAAATTTTCAGAAATATAAACTGCTAACTTGTGGTCCAATCGTCTTAAATTAAAAAAAAAAAAACGAAAATTAAAAATGCATTATTGAACACTGAAAAAGTCATGATGTTTTTTTACATGAAGATGTGTAAGCAGGTCTTAGATTAAGAGTCAGATTATCAGAAATTAGAATTTAGAATTACATACTTTAAATAAAAAAATATATTTTTCTAGAAGAAACCTCAAAAAGCCCCAGATTGGGCGCCAATTTCTAACAATAATGAAAGATGTTCCGCAATCACCTCACATTGGAGAAAAATAATAATAAACGAGTCATTATTTAACGCTTTAATAGAGAAAGCTATGTTGTTTCTTTACAGGAAAATATATATATGACAATTGGGCGCTAAATTTTAAAAAATTAAAACTATTAAAAACCCACTCCAACCATCTTACATTAAACGACGGGACTCAACTGAGTGCACTAGTTAATGGTGGAAAAACTCATGGCGTTCCTATAAAAGGATATCCTAAAGGATCCCAGATTGGGCGCGCAAAATATCCAGAAATTAGAAATACTAAAGATGTCGAATTACATCTGAGAATTAGAGATGTGTATGTTAATACTGAGCAGAACTTAATCATGAAGATGTAAGATTGTTAAAATATGGTACATATGATAATTTAGATATCTTGAAGGGCATGTACATAATAACAAATTATTTAATTCTCATTTCTCACATATTTCTCATTATAGTTTCTTAAGACGTTTTCACTGAATATTAACTTATTTATTCTACCAGTATTAAATTAACTGTTCCTATATTTTCTTGTTTACACTTTTATATTTGTTTCCTTTCGCAAACTGTTTATTTGTCATTTCAAATCTCAGAAGATGCAGTAAATACATATAAATTAAAAATAAAATAAAAATAAATTAAAGGTGGTGTTATTTCACAATGAAGATATTTTTTTCTCTTTTTTATTTATAATAATAATAATAAATATATTTCCCAGCATAAATGAAGTATACATAAAAAAGGGATATGTCAAATACAAGAAGAAACCAAAATAGGAAATAATTCATACAATACAAATAACCAGATACATAAAAGAAAAACGAAAGAATTTGAATTTCACATTTCAAACTAATGTTAATGAGTTAGAGTATCTTCTAAAAATTCCTTTATGGTGTAGTATGGTCTATGTACGAGATATTCTTTTTTGTTTTGTTTTAAAGTTACATTTTTCTTTCAGTTCATTCGGCAATTTGTTATATACTTTGATACCCATACAGAGTACACTTAATGAGTTAAAGTAGCCTATGAAGGGGTATATGGATGTCTATATTTTAATACCGTAATCAGACAGGGATTAGTTACTAAAAATAACTCATGCCTGTGTTTAGAATATAAGCAGCCGTTTCTAGTATATATAGATCGATAATTGTAAGAATATTTAACTCTTTAAACAAATTTCTACATGGAACGAAAATGGAACGCCCGCCATTTATACGAAGAGCTCTCTCTTTGAAATAGAAGAATTCTTTCAGATGCAGAACTACAACCCCATACCAGGATACTGTATACTAACCGCGACTCCACTTCTGATATGTAAAACAATCTCAGTATATCTATGCTTTACATGAAGATATTTCAAAAACCCCTGATTGGGCGCCAAAATTCCAGAAATAGGGAACTCTGAAGTGCCCTAATCACATTGGATTGAAATAAAACGTGAAACTAATGACTTTATTTGATGCTGACTAAAGTTTGCAGTGGAGCAATAAATCCCAGATTGGGCGCCAAAAATCCACAAATTAAATGTACTAAGAGCATGCATTAATCGCCTTACTTCGAAAGTTTATGTATAATTTCTTCATAAAAGAAGCTATAATGTTTCCGCAAGACGAATTAGTAGAAATATTGCAGACTTCTGAAATGTCAAAAATACAAACTCTAATCACGTCATTTCGAAATAAAAACACCAGCTGCTAGTGCCCTCTAACGCGTACGTGTGAACTCTAAAAGTACTCCCGCCGTCTGGCCGGTGTCCCCCCTTCCTCGTCCCTCACACACACACAGACACAGACAGGCGACCCCGATAATTAGAACAATGGCATTGTATTCGGGAACACGCGTGATCCCTCGGGAAGGGCTTTACGCGAGGGGGCGAACGCCATCGGGTGACCTGACCCGCTAATGAACGCCGGCACACTATCAGGCTGATGACGCAGTCGCGTCGAGTGGACCAGAAGGGCACTGAGACACACTCGGGGACCCACGCGATGAGTATTCCGTGACGCATTATAACCTATAGCGATAATTATTCGTCGTTTGGAAGTGTGTGGGTGGCGCCACTCGGCGGAAATAAGGAGAACTAACGACTGGACCGGCCAGGTACTGTTAGTAATGTACTAGACGTATGTGTCTGTGATGTAAAGTAGCGGGAGTAACAATGAGCAGGCTGGAATGTGTCGGCTAATTTGAACCGTGTTCTGTATCGCATACACTACCTAGGTTATTGTACAGGAGAATGTCTGTCTGTAGGTAACTTTCTAGTTAATTAGCGTCGTTGTCTACCTGGAACTACGAAATATTTCTTCGTGATTTCTCTTATTAGGGTCGTTAGTTAAAAAAAGAAAATAATGTTTTACCACTCCGATTCGCGCCCACCCTTAAACCTTTCCGTTTCCTCCTTGGTATTAGAGGAGAGAAAAAGGGCCAAGGTTACCGTCGACCGTTTTATAATTGACATCCCGAATATTATTATTAGAGAGAGCTCGTTTAAAGCGTCTCCCTTTCATCTTGCCTAATTGTTTAATGTCACAATTCAAAAGTGACAAGTATGCGGGACGCGGACGACCCAAGGGGGAGGACTGATACGAATTAAATCAACCCAGAGGCTGAGTGGCGTTGTATTATTTTAGAGTGTCTGTCGGGGATTGCCTGAATTGATTGATCTAATTGTATTTAGCCGGAAGAATTAAGTGGCGCAGTCAGTAGGATTAATAGATTAAAAAGCTTTGATTGAAGTACACATATATCATACACAGGGTCGCTAAAAAGTATGGATACAGTTAAATATTATGAAAACTATTAAACAAAACTTGTTGAAATTTGGTACATGGTTAAAAGTATTTAAATTCTATCGTCTAAGATGTTCTTCCAATTTCTATCTTCATTTCTTCTGGGCATACAAGGCTAACTTGATTTTTTTTAAATGGCACGAAGGGTCAAATTTAATATTTTTGAAAAGAGATTTTTTTTCTGCGTTCTGTGATGTAACACATCCATATCTTATTTTAATGGAAACTTTAAAAAAAATTTCGAACTAGTAAAATTTTGAAAAATTAAAAATTTTGTTAGCCTTGGAAATGTTGTCTTTATCTATCGTTACTTCTTTGCTACGTGAAGTTTGATCAAAAAATAAATAATAATAGTTAATAATAATTGAAAAATACACTTTAACTGAAACAGAACAGATTTTCATAAAAAGAACGTCAAACAAGAAATTACATAATTTTTATATTAAAAAGATGTTCGAAATGATTTCCATTTACCTCCTGCAATAATGAACACATTGAGGAAAATTTTGCAAAGAATCAATCAAAATATTTGGAGAATACTGGCATTTCGTTTCTTATACTTCTTGTAGGTCTTCGATTTGTAATGGTCTGTTGACATACACTCGATTTTTTACATGACCCCACAGGAAAAAATCAAGTGCGGTCAGATCAGGAGACCTAACTGGCCATTCAATAGCCCCCCTTCGCCCTATCCATCTTCCGGGAAATGCTTCATCCAAATATTCGCGCACTTGACGACCAAAATACGGCGGTGCTCCGTCTTGTTGAAACCATATGGTTTCTGTTGGTATACAAT
This sequence comes from Protaetia brevitarsis, assembly GCA_004143645.1. Classification (NCBI taxonomy): domain Eukaryota; kingdom Metazoa; phylum Arthropoda; class Insecta; order Coleoptera; family Scarabaeidae; genus Protaetia; species Protaetia brevitarsis. The sequence goes on along the minus strand of RXPK01001247.1, from coordinate 4,555 downwards.
TTCGATTGCCGTGGTTTGGAAATATTTCCCTAAGTCGTCCCACAATATGTTGTTGTAAAAGTTGCAAATATCTTTCAGACGTTAAATTGCCGTTAATGAAAAAAGGACCTACGATATTCCGACCAATAATGTCATACCAAACATTAATTTTCTGTCGATGCTGCGTATGAATCTGCTCCATCCAATGCGCATTTCTGTCAGACCAATATCGACAGTTATGGCGGTTAACATACCCATTTAGACAAAAAGTCGACTCATCAGAGAAGAGCACTCGATTAAGAAAGTTACCATCCTGATGTATTCTGTGCATCATAATTTCGCAAAATTCGGTTCTGCGGTCAAAATCATCGTCACTTAATTCTTGTAGCAAGTGAATTTTATAAGGATGATATTTTTCGCGTTTCATTATTTTTTGTATGGATCCTCTACTCATGTTGTGGTTCAACGCCAACTGTTGTACTGAATTTTTTGGATTTTCTACCACATCCAACATAACATTCAAAGAATTTTCTTCGTTGGTAATAATTCGAGGTCTTGCACGGTCTTTAACGCTACCAGTTTCTTGAAATCTTTGTAAGGTTTTTGAAACCATCGTCCTGGAGATTGATTCCCGGTTTGGATGAATTTCATTAAAAAGAGTCACTACTTGAGCACAACTTCGTCTTTTGTCGCCATAACCAACCATCATGAGAATTTCTATACGCTCAGTTGCGCTTAAATGTACCATTGTTAAACAAATTATTGCACAAAAGTTTAATTTTTGGCGAATATGCAAGTGACACATCGTCAATAACAGCATTTTCAAAGCTAACTTAGTTTTATTTTTCCAGAATTAAATTTTTGAATTTAATTTTTTTTTTTGCCTTTTAATAAAAATAAAGGTGGGCATGTGTTACATTACTGAATTCAGAAAAAAATGCTCTTTTTAAATATATCAAATTTAACCACCCGTGCCATTTAAAAAAAATCAAGTTAGCCTTGTATTTTCAAAATAAATGATGGTATAAAATTGAAAGAAATCTCAGATGATAGAATTTAAACACTTCTAACTGTATACCAAATTTCAACGAGCTCTGCTAAACCGTTCTGAAAATATTTAACTGTATCCATACTTTTTAGCGACCCTGTATATTGCTATGTTTAAATTTTATTTACTACAAGGTATCTACGGGCTTATGATTTTATTCTCAACGGGCGATTAAACATCTTAAATCTAAAAATATGTTAATAAAAGTTGCATTAATGTAAAAAAAAATGTACTTTTTTTCATTCTTAAGTGGTAATTAAACACCTTAAAAGAAAGATTTTTAACGTTAAAACGATTGATCAACAACTTGCACAAAGTGAGTGTAATGGCTAGGTTATTAGTTTTTTACTAATTGTAAGTAAGCGAATGTCTGTAACTTTTCTCACCTGTCAAGCTATTTCATTACTTGTCACTGCATTGCTGGTTTGACGTAATTTCGAATAAATCCTAATAAGGAAAATAAAAATGGTCCATCACACCAACAGTGAATATTAAAAAATAATAGTTGCAAATACAATAAACTTTCTTGAGCATACTACACTGTAAAAAAAGTTGCAGTAAAATTACATGTAAAATCGTTGGTAACAAAGTTGCCTATAATTTTACAGGTAAATTTGCTTCATAAGGTAAAATTTCTATCATCTAGTAAATTTCACATGCTGATGTGTTTTTCTAAGATTGTACTGTAAAATTCTTATGTACTATTTATATGAACTCTATATGTACCGAACACTGAAGTAATTTTTATATGTATTTTTATAAAGAGAGCAAGCAAACTTACCTAATCTTTATAGCACCTAATAGGTCATACTGAATCGCTCAACCAGGGATCAAGAATGAACACGCTTACGCGAAACCTACGATTGTTTGTGACGTACATGATATCATTGAGCCAATAATAAGTTCGACAAACGAATAGAATTACCTACGCGCACAGATAAATAATCCAATAACGAATCACATTGCGGCGTATGAATTCGTATTTTCCATGATATCTATAGTTTTACCCGAAAATTCAAGTAAAAAACAAATAAATATAAAAGATCCTCATATTTTTACAGCAAAATTTAATAGTTCACTAGTAAAATTAACTTTTAAAGTGCACTAAATACCCCAAAAAAATGTCAATTTTACACTTTTAAGTAAATTTTGAGAGGTAAATACAAAAATTGTACATGTTTTTTCCTGTATTTTCCTTTTGAATTTTTGTTACATCTTAAACCTTACATGAAAAAGCTATAAATTTTACCGAAATTTCTTTTTCCATGTTAAATATCCTAGAAAAAACATGTAAAACAAAATTTACATGATTTATTGTGGTAAATTCACAACGTTACTACATGTAATATTCCTGATTTACCATGGCAAAATTACTGTAATTTTTTACAGTGTAACTTGGAGGCTGGGAAGAACTTGATTCTTATGCGAAAAGAATGAAATATATGCCCCTCAAATGTCAATTTATATGAACTAACTTTAAAGGAATTGAAACACTAAATCAACGAGATAAAAATACAGATATATGAGTTATATTTTTATAGTATTGTTTTGTCAATAAATCATATTTAGTTTTCGAAGCCTTACAACGAAAATACAATAATAATTTAATACGTTAAAACTGTTACCGCGATTTTGAAAGGTGCTGATAGAGCCGTCAGACGAAGTTTAAAGTTGCAGAGGAATCGGAAATTGATTACGATCTCACACTAAATTTGCCCGGCACGCAAAATCGACTACGACCCCTCTCTAGCACCTCATCACAGGCTTCCAGCCGATTAATTTCCTGACAACTTCTTGTCATACTCCCTATTGGCGGCGTTCTAGTGAGCTATCTTCCTCCTATAGCCATTATTTTTCGCAGTTTAAACGCTTTTTCGTCTTCTATTATAAAGCTTCGTTGAAACGTTGAGATCAACTTAAAACATTCTCACTCTCTCGACGGAATGGAAAGTGATACAACGTAGAAACTACTAAACTAAAGTAGATGTTGCGATACTTCCTTCGTAAGTTAAAAGCGCCAATTAAGTGAGAAGGACGCCAAAGAAAATTAGCTTTAACCGAGGTAGAATTTCTCAAATAAATTATTATTTACCAAATCGGACGGTTTACTTACAAGGGAATCTCGCGAACTGTAAAAAGCAGATTTTAATGAAACTTTGTCAGTTTGTAGACCCCATGGAGTGTTACTCAAAGACACTTTCCGTTGGTGCGAAACTTCAACTTTAGGGGGTGCAATTCACCCTTGTAATTTGGTTCAAATTTGTTTTTTTCTGAATAACTTTTAAACTGTAAGAGATAGAAAAAAAAGTTTCAATGGCGGACTTATACCGTTTAGTAAGCCCTTTCGATTGGTATAGATATTTATATACAGGGTGTTCCAATAACCGTGGAATGACGTATGTTGTGCTTATTTTATCGAATTTCAGAAATCGGTTATAATGGCCTTTCCTGTGATCGAATAGCCTATAGAAAGGTAATTTAAAAAGTTATACAGGGTGTCCACAAAAATATAAATTTTAGCATATTTCCTTATTCTACGGAGACACACTGTATACTGTTATGTGGCTGCATTGTATGTCGAAAATCAGTGTAAACTTATACCAGGCGCTAAATGGTTATATGTGATAGTTTTCGAATTATACGCGTTTGGATGTATGTAAGATTATATTATCCTCGACAGCAGGCAAATGAAAACAATAGGTCACATAGTACACTGATTGCTTGCTTCTACTATTTTTGGAGAGATGTGAGTAGCGAACGTCTCATTTGCAGATATTTTTATTTTATTCGGGACAATTGACCAGAATAATTTGGCACACATATCCCTCGGTGCAATGTATATAAGAACCCAATTTTTATTTAAATTCAGTTCATATAGTTTTGCAGTGGCTGTAGCTAACATGGTTCATATCAATCCAGCAAATATTATTCATCTGCTAATACTTTCATATAATTATAATGAAAACCAAATAAGACAAAATAATCCCAGTGTAATAGAATTGCATGATGCGGTGAGAACTCTAATCGATACAAGTGTGTTTTGGACTGATTCGAAATCAAAGCAACGATCGGTATGTTGTGTAAAAAGCAAATTTAGGAAAGTAATATTTATGTTTTCAACACTGTTTTGAGGATTTTCACTATCATGGTGAAGAGTAATACACGAATTGGAAGAATGTATATACATATTTTCATTACTGACTTTTATTTTATTAAAATAGAGCAGGCTTTTTGTGTCTTACAAAAAATAAAATAGGTAATAATGAAAAACATATATATAATTATATAATTAAATTATAGCGTCCGATTGTATATTGTAAGTTTTCTTTTAATGGCTCTAGCTACCGCCACATTTTGCAAAACATATGAACTCAACATATATCAATAAAGTAATCAATAACAATATTATATAATTTTATTTGCGTGCCTACCCACGAACAATACGAATATGAACATTGAGTCGTAATCTGCCGTTATTTTTGTATATACAGCGTAATATTAAAAGTATCAGGACAATCTGGTCGAAGT